>PITA01005102.1:51142-114996 GCA_004023965.1 Spilogale gracilis | reverse complement strand
TAAGAGAATGCATTGGGGCAATGATTTTTAATGAAAGGTAAGAAGGAAAAAAGAAAGGAAGCAAGAGTGAGAGGCAGAGAAGGGAGGACAGGGAGGGAGGAAGAGAGACACAGACAAAAACAGGAATGGAGGGGAAAAGTAAGAAGAGAATGGGAAAAAAAACCAATAAAGCAGTTCTATGAAGCTTTTGAGAGGCAGCTAGAGTCCAGTTATTAAAGAACTGCTTTGTTGTTGTTGTTGGTGGTGGTGGTGGTTGTGGTGATGGTAGTGTCAGAAACAAACACAGAAAGGAAGCAGTAGCAACATCCATAAATTCAGCAAACATTTAATGAGAAGGAAGGGTGAAAATTCCAGGTAAATCTAGCAAAATCATGAAGGAGCATTAAAAGTTAGAAATATGGGAGGAAATAGGTATGATTTTATATGTTTGATGCTTAGCAATTCAATAAATGTCTTTCCTTCTCCATGAGGTAGGGCAAGAGAAAGTTCTAGAGTCTAAGCTTAAAATAAAAGAGTTCAGGTTAGTTATACTCAACTGTCAGATTAAGAAGGGTGCCAGGTTTAAATGAAAGAGAACCCTTGACTTTGGTGCTTTCAGAGTTGATTAAAATGTTCATTGACATGTTTTAAAAATATTTACAAAATAGGAGTGGAGGATTTGGCTATTTTCCACCATGATAGAAAACTAACATTCTAGAGGTAATCCTAAATTCTAGATATTCCCAGATATGGGAAGAGGGCAAAAAGTCACCAAGAGTATTCACTAACTAACAATTTTTCAAGAATCCATTTTTCAAAGCATATGAAATTTGTAATGTAATTGTATTTTCAGATTTTGAGCCAAATATTTTTATTAAAAATGTATGTTTTATTTGTATAATTTTTATGGCTATTTAATATTAGAAGTCCCTTATTTACTTGAAATCAAAATTAATGACAAATCCTTAACTCATAATCATAACTTCTTATTCATGGTTAATGCAGCTTCACATGCCCTTTAAAATATATAGTGTCCCTGATGAATTATAAGAATAACAACCTATTTAATAATAAATATGAAACACAATAATAATAACACATGAAACTTTCTCTTTGTGAAGAGCTACATGATTCTATATTTGACTCTTTTTCCACATCTATAAATATGGGGATGGGGCTAAAATAATGTTCTATGAATAAATTCTGCATGTCACAGTTAGGATTCTTTATTTGCAGTGCCAAACTGATGAAACAGTATATGAGGCCTCAATTAGAAGAGTACACGAAGTCCTAGCCAGAGGGTCTCAGAAATTCTTAGAGAATACCGTAAACTTTGTATTGCCTAAGAAAAAGAACCAGTTTTCCATCTGTTTAAAAACACACACACACACACACACAAAAACAACAACAAAAAACCCTAAATCCTTTCTTGCCAAACTCATTCTGTTTGTTATTTGGTCTAGTATTTCACCACTTAACATTCTAGATAGTTCCAGATTTATTAGAGCATATGTAATCATTCTCTTGTGACTTGGTAGGAACAGTGCTCTTCATAAACATCAGGAAGAATTTGATACACCACCTTCAAACCTATTTTACACCATCAAGTCACAATATTTTCAACTCATTGCTTGAATATCTTCATTCTCCATTCCTAGGGCTGATATACTGTACTATCAGAAAGGGTATCAGAACAGGTATCCCATTAGTTTTATTTATATTATAGACAGGAAACTATTAAGGAACTTTAATATTAATTTATAATGGATCCAAGTTGGTAAATGACTAATAGAAGCAAAATATAAATCCTCGCCACAGGAATGTAGCTTTAACTGGGGCCTCAATAAAATCCCAAAGATGATGTTCCAATGAAGATGAGCTCACAATCAAAAACCACAGTATAGATAAGAAACAAGGCTACATAAGAGCCAACAGTATAATAAAGCAAGACTATACCTGCTTGTATAGACATCAGGTATGAATTAGAGATTCCAGAAGAGGGACCCTGTATGCTATAGAATTTAGTTTGGGAAACATTTAGCATTCAAGTCAGTTGAAAATTGATAGACTTAACAGTGAAATAGTACTTGGATAATTGTCTGTCAAAATAAATAAAAACAGAAAGATCCTGGGTTTCATCATACACAAAATCCCTTCCAGATGTTTTAAAGTGCCAAACATAAAACTCAAAACTCTAACATATATTAGAACAATTATAGAAGGTATATTAAGCCTTCAGAGGCAGAAAGGAATTCATAAGAGACATCAAAGCAGAAACCAGGAAGAGAATATATGAGGTTGATATCACAAAAATAAAAAAAGAACTTCTGTTCTATGAACAATATATTAACTAATTAAAAAACTAGAAAAAAAGAAAGAAAACACTGTAGCACATAAAAGCAATAAAATGTTAATATCCAGGATATTCAGGAAGCATATACCAAAGAAGACACAAGCAAATTTAAAATTGGAGCAAAGTGTGTAAATCAAAGCAAAACTATAAATGGATAATAAGCATACGAAAATGTGAAGAACATTACAAATAATTGAGAAAATAAAATTAACATAATTAAGCATAATATTTTTCATCAAAATGAAAAAAAAGTTATGTTAAAAATTTGTATGTGTATGATATATAAAGAAATAGGCCCTGTCAATATTTTGATGGTGGTAGTACAGAAATGGTATGATCTCTCAGAGAGACAATTTAATAGTGTTAATTAAAATTCAAAATGCCAACCAAAAAATTCCATGTTAATTTTTACCTATTTATGTAAAAGAAACACTATGCATGAGTACAACTATCAATGATGGGAGATATTTATTACAGTATAGACATCAGGTATGAATTGAAAAATTGGATACAACTTATATGCCTATTGTTAGGGGATTGATTAAATAACTTGTGGTTCATAAAATATTACAGAGAATTGATAAAAATGGGACAATTAGTTGGTACTGACATGGAAAACTTTCTAAGATGTATCGTTAGGTTGTGGGGCTGTTATTAATTCTTAACAGCAAGAAAACATTGTTCATGTATTACTAACAAATTTTAAAATAGAAAAATCTCTGAGTATGACAACTTTCTAAGTAAAGTTATTAAAATTTCTGTAGTAGTATGATACTAAAAATTTTGTAGCCTATATACCTATGAGCTTAAGAACTGTAAAAAACTGTAAAAAAAAGTTGTTCAAATTTTGTAATAGCAACGTAAACAAAAACTATCATATTAAAATATGGTCACTAGGGCAGTGAAACTGGCCCTTTGTTGTTTGCATATGTTTTTAGATACCACTGTTACAATTTCTGTTCAATTTGTGAAAGATTATTAGAGATTTGCTTTTAAAATAGTAGTGAGTAAAGTATTTTAGGAAAGGTAATATAAAATCATGTAACTTGAGATAAAATTTGTTTTTTTCAAAGATTTTATTTATTTGACAGAGAGAAACACAGCCAGAGAGGGAACACAAGCAGGGGGGTTGAGAGAGTCAGAAGCAGGCTTCTTGCTGAGCAGGGAACCCGATTTGGTCCTCAATCCGGGGTCTCCGGGATCATGACCTGAGCCGAAGGCAGTCGCTTAACCAACTGAGCCACTCAGGGGCCCCGACAATCTATGTTTTAAGGGAGGATGTAAACACCAATTATATGTCGGGCATAGGCACTGACAATGGAAGGATGCATAAAACATCCTTCCAAATTCCCAAGTCTTATGATTTGGCCCAGAGGTTCTCAAATCACCCTCCTCGCATGATTATTAAAAATCAGACTTCTCTGTGCAACCTACAGTTTAAAGCAACACGTTACCAACTCTCAGTGATTTAGACTTTCTGACTATCAGTTCATTTTTATAAACTTCCCAAGTGATTTCGTGCACTAGTCTGGTAAACTATTATCTTGGATTTTTGTTTGCTAAGGGAAATACCATTGATATCTCATCTGTACCAAGATCTAGCTGGTATTTGAGGAAAGGCTGGAGTGGAACTGGAGTAGGACCGAAGTTTCAAGGTTTGGGTACAGGTCAGTTAACATGGCAATAACTAACAATATGAGACACACAAACTCAGAAAAGTACTATAAAAATTCAATTTAACAAAAAAATTTCTTTAGAGAGAAATAAGCAAAACTATTTTCAGTAAGTCTTGGGATCTTCCCTCTCCATTACCATCATTTAAGGAAGTTTTATGTTGGAATTGCTTGCATCAGTGAAGCAATGTTGCAACATCTGGGTGCAGTTAATTCACTTAACACTAAATGGTTGAGTATCTCTTTCCGAAGACATAAATGCAAGTTAAGATTATAATCTTGTTCTTAAGAGTTCCTCTTTTGGAGAAGAGGAACATATATACAAAAATATTGAGTAAAAATACTAATAGAACTATAAATCACTATTCATTTTCCAAGCAGCAAATCCATGGAATGACCCTGGGTACAAGGCACCTGCAATACCACGGTGAACAAAAACATGTTTCCTGCCCAAATGGGATTTTCATTCTGGTGGAGAAGGTAGAGAGTAAATACATAGTCCCATATAAAATAGGCAGTTATGAGCTGTGAGAGTAAAGAAAGAAAACTGAGTGGCTATGAGATATTAGGGACAAGGGAACCACTTAAATATAATTTTTTAAATTGAATTTCTAACTGGATTTCAATAGAATTAGCTCTTGAGTCTAGCAAGATATTTTCTGAATTCTTTATGTGCTCGTAGGCTGCCAGATGATTGTAGAAGTGGTATCAATTCTCTTTTCCTTTTGGCATATTTGTAAATCAATTTACAGCAATTCCTGAAGGAAGCTCCCATGCCTGATACTTCTTTCTGCGACAGGAATGTTCCAACCATCTATTTTCATTTCAGTCAGGTCAAGCTTACTTTTCTTTTCGTCCTGGTATTATTGCTTATTCTTTTTACACACTTCATTTATACACTTATAATTGTTTACTTCCTCACAACAATAGATTTGATATGTCTTCTATGCCCACCATATCCTGGACTTGAAAAGAAGAAAACAAGTCAAACTATCATTAATCAGGACTAGAAAGACACTATAATAGAAGCCTCAGCTCTAGATATGTGAATAGCTACTTCAATAAGAGGCATGAGTCTGTGGGAAATTGTTCACCTCTTTGATGATCCCTATGTAATCACTTTGAGAAGTACAGGATTCTACAAAATAGAAAGTGCTGGATGGCTTAAAGGGAAGTTGGTGTCCTGAGCCACTGACATTAGAGTGACAGATGACATGATCCCAGGATGTCTCGTTCAGATGCTCCCCTAAATGCGCCTCTCCTCCAAATGCACAGTCATCCTCTACCATATCTATATGATGAATCTGGCCTGTTCTACACTGTAGTATGATTTATTTGCCTGTGTTATTCACAATTACGTATCAGTATGCGCCCTGTGTAGAGTATGTATTCAAAATACTTAATACATTACGTAATTTTGAAATACTGAGAATCACTGAACACAGCTATAATTTGTGAACATGAGAGTATGCTCTTTCATTGACAGACTCATGTGATAAAATGGTTGAAAATATACTTTGGTGATAGACAAGTCCAGGCTAAATCTTGTATTTGGCTCATAAAAAATTATACACTATAACAAAGTTACTTCCCTACTCTAGGCTTTAGTTTTCTACTTTTTTAAGATAATAAAGTTAATAATAGCATCTCTTGGACATGTTGTGGATATCACTTGGAATATTGCATGAAAAATATGCTGCACAGCATTCAACATGACATTAGTTTTGATAAAAATCTGAAACAGAGATTTTGTTTGCCACCTAGGGCAAGTGCATTCTATAAAACCTCTGTAAGATACATTTATAATCAGAGTGAACTATTTTAAAGCATCTCTGTAAGATGTTTCTTTTTAAGTTCTTTGAATCAATAAACTATTAGTTCATCAAGTACAAGACAAGTTTTACTTGCCTCCTCTGTGCCTAGGAGACGGGCAAGGAATGTTGTCTGGGTGAATACATAATCTCCCAGCTTGGGGCAAGGTGATCAGCTGTGGACTGTGCTTCTAATACAACAACTGAAACAATGAGCTCGGAAGAAACTTTGTGTTAAATAGAGCTGCCAACATCCATGTTTTTATGACCTGTCACTCGCATATTATTTTTTTTAAATGACTGAGGCTTGAAGAGTAAAAGAAACTGACCTATCAACCTAAAATGATAATTGAAGCAAAACATGACCAGCTGTTTGGTTAGTCAATAAAAACAGACGAGGAAACAGTGTTCGGTTAAAGCTTCAAAGACAATGACACAGGTTGTTCTGAATTACCCTCTTCCGTGTCCCAGTGAATTTTTGTTTGGAGTTTTATTTCCTCTTGCTTATTTTTTCAATTCACAGTCTAAAATGCCCATGCTAAGACATTCTCACACATTCTCCCAATTCTCAATATAAACAAATCAAATGTTACTTAGAAAGGCTGACTGTGCTTTGGTATTTATAATAACAAAATGCACTGAGAGCAATGAAGGATGCCAACATACATTCTTAATAGATACACAAAGCAGTTTATGACATTCTTGAAAACAGTTGCCAATTCATGGGAGAGCCCAATGTGTCTGGTTGTGTATATAGCTAAATCTGTCCCTCAAAAACTCTCAACTTCCATTCATTCATTCATTCATTCACTTATCTATTTATTATATATTTCATTAGCATTTCATATGCTTCAGGTATGTTTTTCACCTAATTCATTATTCTTGCTTGGGATAGCATTAAATCCTAGTGCATTCAGTGTGTTGTTGTTAAATCACAAAGTCAGTGTCTACTTTATACAGATGTTGTTCTTAATTTATGTGAAGCCAAAGGGAAATATCTATATATATATTATACTAATATATACATATAATGGCTAAGAGGTTTTCCTTTGTCTCCTTTCTTTTTGGAAACACCACAGACACACAGCACACACAAAGGATGTCCACTAAAATAAGTAATTTTTATTACTTTGAGAAAAAGTGTATGGAATCCAGAATCCTTGCCTTCCTTTCCTCCTTACAGTCAGTGCAGCTTGCGGAATGTTACTAATTCTACACTCTTAGGGGAAAAAAAAAAAAAACAATGAAATTCCTTTTCAAAGCTAATGATTCCTTGAGATCATTAAGAGAAAAATATTGCAAAAAGAAAAACAAAAAAAAGAAAAAATATTACAATGGGAGGAACAAACTATATATATGTATACAAGCCCATGTACTGATGCAAGAGGGGAAAATTATACAGCTTCCTCTTGGCCATAGTGATTCATTTTAGCTTCATATCTGTCTAAGCTTTTGGTGAAAATATTGTAGGAGAGACTATTGAGAGTGAAAAACAATTTATGAAAGTAATTTCTCTTCTCCCTAAAAATAAAAGGCATCAAATATGAAGTTATTTATCCACTTAATAAATGCCTTAAACAGTTTTCAAGTTATGCCACAGTAGAAACAGTCTGCCATCAGAACCTATCATTTTCACTTAAGGATAACAAAAGAAGACTTGTAGTCAATTATGCATGTCTTATCAGGTTACAAAGAGTGAATAACCTTACAAAATGCACCTGAAAATAGCTAATTAAGCAGTGCACCAAAGTTTTAATCTCTTTGATCACATAGTTTGCTCCATATTTTGTTTATAACAACATATATGTTTGAGACAAGATTCCAGAAGACTTTGGGATACAGTTGAAGAATATTAGGTATATTTTTATGATATAATATTTACCTTTTGCAAAGTTGAAAGGACTTGATTTATTTCTGTGACAGTCTTGAAATTGAGTTCAAATAGACCTAAAAAACAGAAATGAAATGAATAGAGATGTGTTTATACATCTGTTCATCAAACCAACATTTAGTGAGTACCCACAGTATACCAAGTCCTGTGAAAGACAGTGGGTACCCAGGAATGGCAGGATAGAAATGGGCCCACCCTCACAGACATTACTCTCCAGCAATAATAACTTACATTTTTTTTTCCTCCCAGTGGTTTGTATTTATTTATTTATTTATTCATTCATTCATTCATTCATTCATTTTTTTTCAGTATAACTTACATTTCTATTGTGCTTTTACAATATGTAAGGTATTTTTACAAACATTTGTATTGTTTACGCCTATCCTTTAAGATAGGTGTTATTATTTCTAGCATATAAATGAGATTATTGAAACTTGGACATTTTAAGACAGGGAGGTTCAGAAATAACCACAAATACATATACAGGATATTCAACCATGAAAATAGCCATTCGTATTTATAACATTTAATTTTTTTTCCAGTAAGAATTCAATGAGGAGAAAGAAACATAAAATAATGCAAAAGAGGGAAGTTTAAATAATCACTAGCTATAACAGGAGATAGGAGTAATGGGATTGGGTACAAAGGACTAAATAGAACTCTAAGGAATATGCATAAAGCCGATATAGGAAGAACCAAATATGGAAATGGACACCTGTAAGTCTGGGATTCAGACCTCACTGGAGAGGGCGTTACTGTGCCCGCTGGATGGTCGGCAAATTCACTGAGGGGCTACACTGGAAAAGTGACTGAGAAATCACCTCCTCCGGTGCTGAGAGATGTCCCGTGGAGAGGTGCCATATGCTGCTGACCACAGAGCACTATAGGAACCTGCCAGTAGAGAGGATGTGCAGACACCAAGAACAGTTTCTCCTCTAGGATCCCCCCAGGGTCTTCCGATGAAATGTATCATGACGCCAGCTGGCGAGGCAGAAATGTTTCAGTAGCCCAAGCAGAGCCCACAGAGGGCAGATCTGCGTCTTAGAGGAGTAGGATGGTAAATGGCACCCTGGTATAGCATAGCATATCATTTATTTGTTACAACTACACTATGGGGATACTATTTTATTCTTATATCATGGGTAAAGTCATTTAAAAAGATATTTTATATAATTATTTCTAAAAGATAAAGAATTTTGATCGTAAATATTTGCCTATTATTGTAAAGAGTAAAACTTACAACCTGGCAATTGAAAGCATTGAATTTGGCACCAGACTATTTGGATCTAATTTCTGACTGCTGGACTTCAGGAAAGTATGCTAGGAAAAATATTTAACCTCCCTGTATCTCTGTTTCTTCATTCAAAAATAGACAAAAACAACCAAAAAACCAAAAGGGGTACTTTTTCCATATATTTCTTATGAATATATTGGAGGATGTTTGAAATGTGTTGGAATTTAATTGACCTATACATAATGCTTATTTGTAGACTACTGTTGTTGTTATTATCATATATTATTGATTTACTTCTTCCATTAGAAAAATCTGAAATATCTAGGGTAAATAATAAAAATTTACAAGCATCCTGGAAAGAAAATCAGTCATATACAAATCAATGAAAGTTAAGCTGCCCCGAGTATTTCTCCAACCTAGAAAATGCTAGAAAATAGTAGAATGACATGTGCAGATCTTGGGGAGAGAAGATTATTAATAAATAGTCCTATAAACGGTCTAGTTATTTCTTACATATACAGACAACAGAAAAATAAGTCATAAAAATCTCTGGCCACAAAAGTTCATCTACTTATAAATACATATGGTCTAATGGCAAATGACAGCATATTTCTCATTTGAAAACATGTAAAGGGGGTTTATTGTTTTGTTCTTGTTATAAATCCAGTATGTGATTTTCTATTAAGAGATAGAGAAAATTTGGGATGCCTGGGTGGCTCAATCATTAAGCGTCTGCCTTCAGCTCAGGTCACAATCCCAGAGTGCTGGGATCGAGCCCCACATCCGGCTCCCTGCTCGGCAGGAAGCCTGCTTCTCCCTCTCTCAGTCCCTATGCTTATGTTCCCTCTCTAGCTGTGTTTCTCTCTGTCACATAAATAAATAAAATCTTTTTTTTAAAAAAAAGAGAGAGAAAATTTAAAGAAAATAAAAAGTGATTGATATTCCTATTTAGTGAGAAACAGGTGTTTTCCTCCTAGTTTTTTTCTATGTATGCACATGCATGTGAGCATATAGAAATACTCATTTTTTAAAAATGGTGTTTTACTAAATGTGTTGTGGTAGGGTACATTCTACTAGATGTGTGGTGGTATTTGATTGTGCTTCTACTATTTATAGTAATTTTTTGGAGTTGTTAAAACATATAGTCTTGTTAACTGTGAATAATAATAATTGTACTTCTTCCTTTCTCATAATTATGTCTCATATTTCTTTTTCTTGTTCTATTATACTGGCAGGACCCTCCAGTATGATGCCAAAATAAAGGGGCAAGAGGAAATATCTGTCTTTTGTTGTTGTTGTTGTTGTTGTTGTTGTTAAGTAAGCTCTACACCTGGCAGAAGGGTTGAACTCAGCCCTGCCATCAAGAGTCATATGCTCTATGAACTGAGACAGCTAGGGGCCTCCGTCTCATTCTCAATAAAGATAAAGCATTCACTTCTTATCATTAAGTGTGCTATTAGCTATAGGATTTTCTGCACATGCTGTTTGTGAAGTTTAAAATTTCCTTTATTCTTAATCGAAAGTTTTTAGTCATGAGTAGGGATTGAATATTTTCAAGTATGTTTCTTTAGTTATTTTTTTTAAAGTAAAATCTATATTTACTTGACACACACACAGAGAGAGAGAAAGAGAGAGAGAGAGAGAACACACAAGCAGCGAGAGCAACAGGTAGAGGGAGACAGAGAAACAGGCTTCCCTCCAAGCAGGGAGCATAATGCAGGGCTCAATCCCAGCACCCTGGGATCATGACCTGAGCCCAAGGCAGACACTTAACCTACTGAGCCACCCAGGTGCCCCTCTTTCTTCAGTTATTGAAATAATAAATAACTTTAAATTTTTTAAATATTTAATTATGGTAAACGACTATTCAGAATGTTTGGTGATGGAAATGGATTTGCATCTTTCTTCAGTAAAAACTAAAATTAAGTGTGGATCTCTGGGTATATAATTCTCCCATTTATATAAAAATGTAAAGTGTGGTTTTATATATAGACACATATATACATGTGTTTTATGCACATATAAACACATATGAGTGCTTTTATATACAGAGAACATTTCAGGATACATGAAAAATTTACCAGAAGTCTGTTTTGCATATGAAAAAGCATTGTGCGTCTGGGCTAGGAGAAAGTTTTTATTTTATGCATACTCCTATGCTATGTGAAATGTTGACTACATATAACTTTGAAAAACCATACTTCTATTTCTTTTTTTTTTTTTTAAGATTTTATTTATTTATTTGACAGAGAGAGCTCACAAGTAGGCAGAGAGGCAGGCAGAGAGAGAGGAGGAAGCAGGCTCCCCACTGAGCAGAGAGCCCTATGGGGGCCTCGATCCCAGGACCCTGAGATCATGACCTGAGCCGAAGGAAGAGGCGTAACCCACTGAGCCACCCAGGCGCCCCATACTTCTATTTCTTATTGTTATTTAGTGCATTTACACTTAAGTATTGTATTGGAATGTGTTTTGAAGTATAAAGTGAACCTTTGAAATATTTTTTCCCCTAATTATTTCGTTGAGTTTCTAAAGCCTTTTTGGGAAACAACATCCATTTTTTTTTTTTTTTACATTTACTAAGTACTGTTTAATTCAGAATGATTATTTTTATTCCACTAAAAGGAATGTTGATTTCAATGCTAATTTCACTACATGTGAATTAATGTAGCTTTATAAATTATAATTTTTGTTAGAGTTAGTATACCATATTGGTTTATCAAGTTCTATGCCTCATTCTTCTTTTTTCTTTTTGTATTTATTCTTCTGATGAAATTTAAAATTTGGTCAACACCTTAAGGTGCTTACCCTGACTACTCAAAATAAAGTGTTCACTTTTCCTTTTTGTACCACTGATTTCTTCTCCTTCATAAGCTTATCCCACCTTATATATATTTCTGTATTTACTTAGGTTCATGAATAAGAAACATTCTCATGGCCCCAAGTGTTATCTTATTAACACTGTATCCAGCACAGAACTTGACATACAGGTGCTCCGTAAAGCTTTGATGACTTATTCACTCAATGAAAGAATGTATGAATGTTTAAATTCATCAAAGTCCAAAAAAATCAACTCAGTTTTATTTTCCTTGTTTTTCTTCACTTTCCACATTTACAGAATCTATTTTAACTTGCGATTAGAGCCCCAAATTATTAACTACTAAGATAAATGTCATGAATATCTAAAATAGGCTCTTTTCCATTTGCATTTTTTAAAGATTTTTTTGGCATTTACGTTCAGTTTTATAACTGCATTTGTAATATTATTTTGGTTTTAATTAAAAAAATAAACATTTTTATAAAATAAATCTTCTACTAATTCTGTTCTTAATTTGGAATCATCTTTTGCATTCAGATGCATAAGATTTGCAGATCCATCTTAGTTTCCTCCTCAGCAAGGATATATTAATCATTTTCTTTATCTAAGAATGTTTTTACATGTTTAAAAATATGCCTCTAATCCTTCATACATAAATAACAGAATCTTGTCTGTAAAAAGAATTCTTCATTCAAATTTATGTCCGTCATGAAATCAAACAAAAGTAAAACACCTTATACACAATATTCTACTCTCTCATAGATATAATGTCTTGGTGAAGAACTTGGAGACTAGCTTGTCTTTTTTATTGTTTGTTATATTTTTATCTTTAAAATTCAAAAATTTATAAGGGCATATCCAGGTATCTTGATGTGCCTTTGGTTTTGTCCTCTCAGATCCTTCTTCAGTTTGAAAACTTTTCTTTTAAGTTTAATTTTACATGTCCTTGCTCTTTTTCCCTTTCTTCCTTTGAAACAGTTATGTTCCCTTGATCATATCTCTAGCCTTCATATCCATCATTATTTAGGTCATCATTTTCATCTTTTGATTTTTTTCCTGCGTTATAGAAAAATTTCTCAGGTCTTTCCGCACTCCACTGATGGAATTTATTTTTTCTTTGCTATCTCAAATTCTATTTTAACTTTTCTCTTACGCTTTGCATTTTCTTGCAACCTATTTTAGCCTTCATTTTTTACCCTTTCTTTCATTTCATCTTATTCACTCTTTAATAACACCTGTAACAGTTCTGTAGAAGCTTCTCCTCCTGAATCTTTTTGGGCACATCAAGAATATAACATGTAAATTTTTCAGCTATTTCAAAAATGAAGTAATTTTAAAAGTTATGGTATTGGTTTGTCTCATCAAGTCAGTGCTCCTTACCATCCTCTAGCAGTGCTTCTTGACTTACTTACTTTACTTGCCTTTTAAGTATCTTGTACTTACATTGTAAGTATCTTTGGGTATCTTGACTTATTTATTTTACTTGATTCAAGTGTGGCATTTCTTTCAGGTAGGGCAGACAACTTGTTTCCTTCTTTTTTTTTTTTTTTATTCTACCATGACTGAACACTTGACTCATAATTTCTCTCAATTTTTTAACTTTTTTTTTCTTCTGAACTACATCTGAAGTCTTTAATTTTTGGTTCTATCCAAATTTGCTGAGTGCAGCTTGAAATTTCTACTCTATACCTTAAAAGATTAGCTTGGGTTGGATACAATGTGTAAATTTACTTTTGTATAGTACAAAGCATAAAAAAGTTAACAGAGTTCCACCACGTTTCCTTAAGAACCTAAGGGCCCACTTCATCTTCTCCCTTCTGTTCTGAGAGTTGTGGTACATGACTGAATACATACTGAGAGGGGTAGGAGTGGAGATGAGTTAGGACTGTAGCTTGGATGGGTCTGAAAGGTATCTCACATGGTACTGAGGGAACACTTCATAGTTTCGGTCATAGTAACATGAGTCAAAGTCTTTTTCTATAATTTGGGAAAGCTATGTGTCCCCTTCTGATTCATAGGGTGCTCAAGGCAATGTGTCATCCAAAAGAGATTCATGTTTGTGCTCAGTGATGACCAGTATTGGAAATTCTGTAAAAACTTCAGCATATCTCTTCCTCCTCTCCTTTCTCCACTTCTTTTCTTCCTCTTCCTCATTTTCTTCCTTGTGTTCATCTCTCCTTTTTTTTAAGATTTTTTTTTTTTATTTGACAGAGAGAGAGCAATCACAAATAGGCACAGAGGCAGGCAGAGAGAGAGGAGGAAGCAGGCTCCCTGCTGAGCAGAGAACCCAACAGGGGCCTCCATCCCAGGACCCTGAGATCATGGCCTGAGCCAAAAACAGAGGCTTAACCCTACAAGCCACCCTGGCGCCTTGTGTTCATCTCTCTTATACAAACATAAAAACATACAAACTCTCTCTCTCATTATTAGCAATTCGTGCTATTTTTTGCTCCTTTTTCCTACCTATTTTCTTATTCTTGTTTTAATTAAAATTTAATAAGAAGTCTATCAGGAAGGTATAGTGCTCTGTCAGATTTTTAGCCAGGTAGTTAGTTCCCTAATTCACCCTCTCTTTTTTTTCTGGGTCAAATTTCATAGATTCCTTGGAGTTCTTTAAGTCACTCTAGTCTCTTATAAGGGACAGGTTTAATCCCAGTTATATTTAAATGGCAGGAGTTATCCACACACTGAAGTACCTTGGAAAGAACTTTTTAGTTTTTTTCCTTTTGTGTTGGAAGCCAGGTCACTAGAAATTCCCTTCATGTGGACACCAATGGTGAGTCAAGAGAGTCCACGTTTGGCTTACTGTCAGGTGATTCCACATCCTTGTTTTCCCTGGACTGTCCTAGATTGTGCTAGCATGATTATTAATAGTGTTCCTTTCACTCTCAAAAGCACCCTGGTTTGCATGACAAATCATATGATCACCCTACATAAGATTATAAGATATGATTTAAATATGAGTCTATATGCCAGAAGGCTTCATTCATGTATCCTTAACATCATGACATAGTTTTAATAGAATTACACTGGAACAGGTAAAAAGTTACAGTTAATTAAATTCAACTACAATTCAGTTACTAATACCCTAATTCTGTTTTCATGACAACTGAATGGGTTATGCCCCCAACAGTGTCCAAAGCATATTGCTCAACTCTAACTGGGTGCTTAGATAATAATGTAGAGTTTGAATATTTATATATTCAATTTCTTTGACTCTAAAAACTCTAGAATTTTTGTTCTTCAGAAAATCTTAGATTGACCCCATTGATCTAGGGATTACATCTCAGATGACTGAAGTTTAGTTGTCCCAACTTTACAGCCCTACTCATCCATTCTTCTTGTCTGTACAGTGTCAGCTCATCATTCACTTTGTTACCATGCAAAATAAAGGCCTTGTCAGAGCCTATCTACTGTAGACCTACCCTGTGCCTAGCCATAGGATTCATTAATATGTAAAAGAGATGATCCCTCTCAAAGTATATCATCCAGCATACATAATAGTGATTGGATAGAACTTTTTTAGATTAAGGTCAGGATAAATGGTATATCCCAAATAAACCAAACATTTAGAAGTAACAGAATTGAGTCAAATCCCCATTTTTGCTGATTATTAACTTTTGCCTTTGGAAAAGTTTAACTTCACTCAACCTCAATTTCTTTATATGAAATGGGGATAACACGAACATGTTGGGGTTACTGTGACCATAAGAGAAAACAAATGTAAACCACCTACTTAAATCCCCACCAGAACTCTTTTATAAAATAAAGATATTATTGTTAAGGGAAAATTAAATGAAAAGGAAAATTCACTACTTTTCTTGGAAAGCTTTAATATTAATGAACAAGAAGAGAAACTAAACCAAATGAATTCCTGTCTATATTTTATGTCAAGAAGAATAGGCTTTTTGCCACAAATGTACCAGCACAAGTAGAAAAGGGAGCAAATTGAAGATGACTGATGACCTAGTAAAGAAACACATAGAATTTCAAAATCCCTTAACCAAATACGTCTTATTTCAGGTTATCAAGAATACCTACAAATGCAGACACATGAGTAGACCTAAAATCATCTATGAGTTTCCCCTCAGAGGGAGGTCTTTCGGAGTAGTCTGACTTTATATATGTTAGTGACTCTGTTCTGTTCCATACCCCTTATCACAGTCTTAGGTAAGACATACATTACAGTCCATGAGGAGAACAATACTGGATGGCAGAAGCAAGCTGTAATAAGGGGGTGGCACTATTGCCCTTCACTGAGGCATAAACTCAACAAATATAAGAAATTGTAGATGTGATTTTTCAGTAACATGTGCAAAAAGACTTAGATTTTAATGGACTGTAGCTATATGATCCAACAATGTTATACTGCTGTAGAAAATCTAGTGTGCACTTTTTGATATTCACTATAGAATATCCAAATCACATCTTTCTATTCCTTAACCATCTGTCTCCCGGATTTCTAATCTTGCCTTTTGCTGTCTCAAATCCATTGTTAGACTTTCCATTGAGTTCTTAATTTCTGACAATTGTATTTTTCAATTCCAGAATGTCCATTTCAATATGACTTTGGAGTTTTAAGGTTTTTTGTAAAATTGTCCATATCTTCATATACTTTGTATGTTATTTCCTATATTCTATAAAATGTGTCCATATCATTATTTTAAAGTTTTTATCTGAAAACTCAAATATCTACAACATCTGCTTCTTTTCTTTTTTTTCTCTCCATTAATAGTGACAGTATTCTCTTTTTCTGCATGCTTACTGTGCTTTTTAATTGAAAATCAGGCCATTGTGTTTCCAAAAACAAAAATGAAAAATTTCCAGGTGATATTATTTTCATCAGAGAGGTTCAGCCTTTCCTCTGCTAGGCAGATAGAGTGGAGGGGGGAAGAGGCTGACTACCTTAATTTAGGGTTTCATTGAGAATCTGTCAGATCCTATTTTTGTTCTACTTTTCAGAAGTCTTCAGCTTGATATTTAACCTCACACCTTGTGAAGCTTCAGAATTTGATAAATGTCTTAAGGGGGAAACTGGTTGTGTTTGAGTGTACTTAAGCCACAAATTTTATAAACCCAAGCCAGATCAAGTTCCAAAATCTTTGCTACTTCATCTCCTATCTTCCAGGGTGGAGTAAGACTCTTCATTCCTCCTCTAGCTAATTCTATACTATTAAGCATCTGCAGGGACAAAGCAGTTATTGCAGATTATTTTAGGCATTTCTCCTTTCCTTTGAGGTCTTTCAACTGTCTCATTCTTCTAGTAGATCTTGTTTCCTAAATAGCATGAGCGTGTGTGCTATTCCATTTTTTTTCTTTTTGTCTTTTTGTATTTGGGCTTATGATTATACATGCTATTCTGTGAAATATTAGAATTTAGCAAATATTTTCGAGAAAAAAATGAATCCAAGGTCCCACTACTCTCCAGTTTTGTCATCCAGTCCAGTGTAACAGCCAGACGTGTGTTTTCCTGTTCCCCAGCTGCAGTGCTCTTCCTGGGCTGAGCATGGATCCTCAGCCTCTAGCTGCATCCAGATCAACAGATGACCTCCAGGGGCTGCCTCATATGCTCAGGTCCCATTTGAAAGGTTCTTGCCTTTCTTGAATTGCACTCCCTCTGGTCCTTATTGTTTGGCTAATCCCTGATACCCTACACATCTATTTGTACATATTCATATATGTACATGTTTGTATATATAAATATATATTTGTAATTGATCCAGATTTAAAATTATTTTCAGTGAGGGCATTGGTCTGATCTGAAGAAGCAACAGTCTTATGTAGATTTCAGCTGAGTACAATACAGGTCTTAATAGGTATAGGTACCAGGCACCGTGAAGATAACAAGTACCTTTGTGTACTGGACCAGGGAGCGAATGTTCCACTTCAACTTTCTAAAATTTTTGATACAAGGAATCACTTTATGAACCTTTCTACCTGTCTATCATATATCTATCTACCTATATATCTGTCTTATAATCCATCTACCCGTTTACCCATCCATCTACCCACCTGTCAGATGAAGAATGAAAATCAGTGTCTGAAACAATTAAAATAATAAATGGTAAGAATCTAGGTGCTGATGTTTTTATTGTCTTCATGACTAAAATGAGTAAACCAAATTGTATGATAGCTAATCAGTTTTGTAACTGCAAATTTTTGCTTAATCTTAGGTTAATTAATTTATATATGCTACTATAGAACAGACATTTATTTCTCTTAATCTATTACCAAGTATAGTATGATGTTCCACCAAGTTTTCTTTTCCTATCTGTGTTTTTTCCTTTTAATAATGTAAAATCACTGAGTTTTTGGATGATTATAAACATTGGAAAATGTATAATGAGAAAAAATATGAACATATAATTTTATTTATGTATATGTATTTAAATCAAATATATTTCCTTCCTGAAAGGGTAAAAACAGAAGGTTTGAAGAAAGGTTATCTTAAGTGAAATTAAAGAACCAAATGAAGAAATCTATTACACAGTGAAATAAGAAAGCGGGTAGTTTTGAATAAGAAGAGAAAACGAAGGAGTTATCAGGCACATCTTTGAGTAATTAACAATATATGGAAAGAATAAAACCGCCATAAACATCATTAGCATCTGTATGCAAATATAAGAGTAAAGTTGACTGAATACACATTGTAGAATCCATCTTTATAACTTCAGTTGAACTATTCTGATTTTAGATCTAGTGCCATTTTAAATATATAGCAAGGTAACATAACATAACAATAATCACTTTAGGGGCACTTGGGTGGCTTAGTCATTAAGCGTCTGCCTTCAACTCAGGTCATGATACTGGAGTTCCAGGATCGAGCCCCGCATCAGGCTCCCTGCTCTGGCAGGAAGCCTGCTTCTCCCTCTCTCATTCCCCCTGCTTGTGTTCCCTCTCTAGGTGTGTTTCTCTTTGTCAAGTAAATAAATAAAATCTTTAAAAAAATAATAATCACTTTAAAATAAACATTTTGTCCTAGATTTAGAGTGAACTGAATATTTTATATATATTATTTTGTTTAAAAAAATTTTTTTATTTGAGATAAAGAGCACAAAGGGCAGGGAGGAATAGGTGGGGAAGCAGTCTCCCCACTGAGAAGGGAAGCTGACCTGATGCAGGGCTGGATCCCAGGATCCTGGGATCATGACCTGAGCCAAAAGTAGACGCTTAGCCGACTGAGCCATCCAGGCACCTCATATAATCTCCACAGTAACCATTTAAAGTAAATAGACTTAGTCCTGTTTAATCCCATATGAGTAAAGTAAAGTTTACAGAATATTGGAAACTTGCCAGCCAAAGAGTTTATTTAGTATCAAAGCTGTGTTGAAATCCTGTGTCTCAATCAGCATTGTCTGTAGAATTTTCTGTAATAATGGAGATGCGCTATATAGGCGCCAATGCATGGCCAGTAGCCACATGTGGCAGTTGAGTACTTAAAATGTAGCTAATGCCACAATGAGGAACTGAATTTTTAACTACACTTAACTGTAATCAAGTAAAATATAAGTGGCCACAAGTGGCTACCACACTGGACAGCACAGTCTAAAATAATTAGACTATACTGGCTCCTAGCCCTGAAAGATCTTGTGGAGTAGGCAGGAACACCATTTTAGAAGGTTTTTCTTGGAGTTGCTCTGCAGGGATATCATTCCTTGACCTACTTTTAAAATTCAATATTGTATATGGAAAAACGTAATGTAATTACTGGCCTTTCTTAGTAAATGATATGGGAGAGAACTCACTTGTAAACAATTTGTAAAAAATAAAGAGTATATACATATGTCAAGTGCTTTCCTTAAGTCAAAGGGCAATTTCCTCGTTCTTTATTTGGGTTTCCTGTCAGGCCATTAGTATACATACTTAACACTGCCCAAGGAAAATAATACAAGAGAGGAAAGATAGGGGAAGTTGGTTGTTTTATATTTACTTAGGATGTCTTAGGTCTTGGCATTGTGGAGCTAAATAGCAATTTTTGTTGAGTTCTACTTTCTTCTAGGTCAGGTCATGCTGAGTAAGTAGGGTGGCAGCAAAGCACATTTAATATTATTATCTCAGGAGCATGTGAGGTGACTCCTTCCCCTGACTTGCTCTTCCTCCTGCCAAATAATTTTAAGCTAGAATGCCTTCTTACCCCTTCTTTCCTCACTTTCTTAACCAAAGAGCTCTTTCTTTACTTATACAAACACTACCATAGTGTTTTCCTTGCATGCGAAGTCTCAAAAAGCAAACATTTTCCATACCTAAGCACATTTTCTAAGTAAAAATGTTTCCTCTTCCTGAGAATCCAAATTCCATCAAGATACATTAGAACTTTTTCTGTGTGGTTTATCTTCATATTCTTGACTCAAAAGATCGAAGTTTTTCAAACACTTGAGGGTAATTCAAGGCCTTTAAGCCCTCTTTTTCCTTATCAGTCTGGTTGTTGTTTAGGCTTCGTTTCAAAGTTGAGAGCTGGCTGGATGGATATGGCTGCCGAAGGGGGTTTGATTGACTGCACATGTGTGAAAGCCATGCATACATTACTGAGGGCACTATGCGGCGGAGTGCTCTCGGAGGCACACTTCTGAAAAGAGTAGTTGACTCAGGCCCCACCTATACAGAGCTCAGTTCCTAAAAATAGGTGCCAAGTTGCATCCTTCGGACGCAGGGCTAAAATAAATTCAGCCATCCCATCTACTCGCTTGATAGAGCCTTCGGTGGAGCCGGCCTCCACGCCAGCAATTGCTTTCAGGGGACTGGGAAATTTGCTGTCCACAGAACGAGGGAGGAAGCTCGCCGGTGAAGAACTGTAAAGATAGATGACATTTTCAGTAACTGGGAGTTAGGTCTAACTATTACAGAAGGTATGTGTGATGCTAGTCATTGCGACATAGCTGCCTCCTGGGGTGTGATATGTTCTTACTGATTGCCTGGGATCCGTGAAGACCAGAGGTCAAACTGTCATTGTTATAAAAGAAAATATCCAGTTGGATTTTGTTTTTATGACAGTATTTGGTATTACTTTATATTATTAAGTGTAATTCTTCATATATTCATCTCTGCCAAATAGCATGTTTCATGTTTAATGTTGAAGAATAATGAAAAGATTAAGCTCTCAAGACGTGTGAAAATCATACTTTAGCTTATAGTGAAAAGAGAAAACTGAAAAAGTTAGTGTACCTTCTATGACCATAAATTAATAAAATATACAATGGATATACTAAAAAATATATAAATTGTGTTTCTGGGAATTTGGTACGGGAAAGGAAGAGTTTAGAATCTTCCATTATTGCAACTTGCTCAGAAAAATGTATTGAAAGTTATTTTTTCTGCAGCCTCAATTTGATTTTGTACTTCTTGCCCCAGCCTCAGTCTCATCTCCTTTGGGAGTATTACTGGAGTAAGGATTAAAGAATCAGGTTCTTAGATGTTTTGCAGAATTAAGAAAACCACTGCCAGTTGGATCTGCCAGCCTTAATTATAGTAGCTACAAACTTAAAGAGAGAAGACTGAGATTTTACTTTAAAGGTATCATGGCCTATATACTGCTTCAAATGGATTTTTTCTGTCTTCGATTGCCTGTGAACACTTTAATTTGGTCCTGTTGTGCCTTAAGTGTTTAGATGTTAGAGACTGAAGTGATCTGGGACAGGCGTTATAACAGAATATGTTAAGACACCAACTAAAAGCAAGGACACTTTAAGATTACATAATACAGGGTTTAAATATAGCCAGCTGGTGCTGAATTGAAAGATATTTATTTTTACCAGAGCTCCATTTGGTCACTGGCGAGCTGTAGGTTGTTTAAATTATTTTAAAATTTCATGTGCAGGGTGCCAAAGGACGAGTAAAATATTTACCTAGGCTACATTCAGAGCCATGAATTTTAATATGAAAGAACACCTGTTTTGAGTTTTAAAGACATTACTATTGAGTGGCAAAATATTGGATCAGAAGGGAGGGAGTTTTGAATTCTCTGCTTAAATATTTCCTACTTCTCTTCCTCATCTTTGAATATTTTACCTTCTTACTATTAACGTGTAAAAGTACAACTAGTCCCATTTTTTTTTTTAAAGTCAGCATTTTGGATGTCTGCAAATATGGCAAAGTGCCAGCTGTTTGGGAAAAATGTAGTCTGGAGTTAATGTTTCTGCTTCCGTCTGATATTGGGCATCTTTAAGAGACCGCTTCCTTCTACCACCTGAAAAATAAAAGTAGACATTCTTTAATGATCACAGAGGGCTTTACTTCAAAAGATCTTCATGTAAAAATGTCAGCCCAGGCCTCAAGTCTTCTGTGATTACAGAGGAAGAGAGGGTTGGTTGCCTTTCCTTTGGCTTATTTTTGGGTAAAAAACCCACAGAGTTTATAGATCATTTCCAGTTGTCTACCGTTGAGAGCTGTCAGTAATCAGCCAGCTCCCTGTTCTGTCTCTCAGATTTACCACAACTGAACAACTTACATATGTCAGTATTCTTTTTACTCATCTGGTAAGCATTCCCTATGAAGAGGTCATTTGGAGTTGGACTCTCCTGGTAATCTTGGTCCTGGAAACTATTTCTTCTCCTCACTGTTTTTGTCTTTGCCTCACACAGACACACAACTCTGGGCACTAAGAGACCATTTTGTAAGACCTGATTCATGGGAGTTATCTCCAGATTCAGTAATTTATAGAGGAGGGCAGACATTTAATAAGTGCTTTGCAGTATAATTCCAACATTTTTGATTAAACAGTCTGTGGGGGACAAAACTTAATTGACATTACATTGTCCTTTTTATTTGCTTCCCACCTCCTATTTTGAAAGCATTCAAGTTACACTTTGAAAATTAATTAAATTGTAATTTGTTTTTTGTTTCTTTGTTTTGCCTCTGAAACAAACACTTGGTCATTCAGATTACAGGCTCATCCCTTGCAGAATGGTAGGGTAACTTCCGCTTTTTCTGATTCAGAAATAACTTTTTTAGAACATTAATTTATTCCACATAGATGTATGGTCTTTAAATGACTTTGTGATATGTTGCATTTTTCCCCCTGACAACAAATGTGTGGTATTTTCAGGCACCAACCAATTCTCCAATTCTCTGACACCAGTTAGGTATACAACTTAATTCAATTTTTATACTGATTCCCAGAGTTAGAGCAGACCCCACAGATTGCCCCCATTTCAGCCACTAATACAGGAACAGCCAAATAGAAGAGATGCAGACGGCAAAAAATAGAAGAGTGGCACAGAGCTCCACACTGTCTCTGGGCTCCATACCCATCAATGCAATGTATTCACAAACCTGAAGCCCCCCCCCCAAGATTTCATTACATAGGATGATTGACAAAATCATTGGCTACTGGTTATTGGAGTCAATCTCTATCCCTTCTCTCCCTCTCCAAGGTGGAAAGTGGGGTTGAATGTTCTAACTCTGTAATCACTAGGTTGCTTTTTCTGGCAATCAGCCCCCATCCAGAAGCCATTTCTACTCCCTCTTAAGTCCAGCAAGGGGCCCAGAGTCATCTCATTAGCATACCAAAGACACTACACATCAAGAGATCCCAAGAGTTGTAGGAGCTGTGTGCAAGGAACCAGGGACAAAGACCAAATATTCGTTTTTTATTATGTCACATATTTCTGCAGAATCTCTTCTCTGTTGAAATGCTACCTAGGAACTCCAGAGTAAAACTTTTGTACTATTTACTTTCCTAATCATCAGAATCCATCTCTCACAAACATAAATAGCCTGGGTATTTTGATTTGTACAGTATAACCAGTAAAAGCACAAAGGACCCTAACAATTAAGCAAGAAGAGCAAAGAGTTTATTTTCCTAAAAATGTTGAAAATCAGCAAATTCAATGAATTATTTGTATCAGTTTAGATACAACAGATGGTGGTGTGGCTGTATTTACTGACTTTTTATGAGTCTAAATGATGGTATAAAAATAATCTGCCAGTGAGCAGTATAGTTGGTAATCCAAATTCCTGGTAGAGTGCCTGGACTTCTTAAAATATTGCCATGGATAAGAGGAATTTATTACATAGATAACCCAAAGAACCTCAGTGACTATTTGGTGTAACACTTTTAAGTTCTAGATAAGAAAATCAAGGCAAAGGAACATTAACAAATAACTCTTATTAAGCATGGAGAACTAGAAACCAACTCTCTAGACTTCTATTTCAATGTTATATGTCATTCTACAAGGATTTATGCCATAACATCAACCCAATCGAATTCTACTCCCATGATTTGCAATACCTTTTGAGGTATACCTTAATAACATCCTTTTTCTCCAGCAGTAGGTTTTGATACTTTTTTTTTTTTTTTAAGATTTTTTATTTATTTGACAGCGAGAAACACAGCGAGAGAGGGAACACAGGCAGGGGGAGTGAGAGAGGGAGAAGCAGGCTTCCCGCCGAGCGGGGAGCCCAATGTGGGACTCGATCCTGGGTCTCCAGGATCATGACCTGAGCTGAAGGCAGTTGCTTAACCAACTGAGCCACCCAGGCATCCCAATACTTTTTGCTTTGTATTTCCTATTCTCTCTCTCTCTTTCTTAAGATTTTGTTTATTTATTTGACAGAGATATAGATCACAGGTAGGCAGAGAGGCAGGCAGAGAGGCGGGAGAAACAGGCTCCCCATTGAGCAGAGAGCCCAATGTGGGGCTTGATGCCAGGACCCTGAGATCATGACCCGAGCCAAAGGCAGAGGCTTTAACCCACTGAGCCACCCAGGCGCTCCTGTATTTCCTATTCTCTTAAAATTATGAAAAATTGTGGGAAAGGACCTGATCCACATATTCAGTTAAAATAAAAAATATGATGGTTGCTTTATTTTTTAAATTTTACTAAGCATGTAAGTTTGCTCATCTTCTGTGTTAGATGAGCTCTTTCCCCATCCCCACTGTCTTCTCATTGGCACTTGATTTTGTACTGCTCTTTTTGGCAGTCTTCTGTATTTTTCTAATTGTATGCAGGACATATCCTGCTGCCTGGTGAACCGAACACTTTAGATATATCTGACTGTTCAAAAGTAAGTAATTGCCAAATTGCTCCAGGCATACACATGATTTAAAATAAATATAATACTCAAAGAATTTATTTGGGGAAATTTCTCTGTTTTTAAAAAGTCCAATTGCATCTTCCTAAAGAATCTGAATATATCAGCATGTGTATTTCCAAATGCATTAACTTGGTAGTGACTAACATTGAAAAGCTAAAAAAAAATCCTATCACGATTAATTTTACAAAGTCCAGCATTATAAATAGTTTCCAAACATGTTCTCTGTGTTCTTCATTTAAAGTTCAGTAAATGTGGACTGAATATAAACTAATGTTTAAATATCATTTAATTTTTTAACTCATAGGAACTTAATTGCATTGAAATAAAATGTAGGTAGAATTTATATCAAAAAGTGACTGGATTTTTGAACTGTATTGAATTTTGATAAGTAAAGTCATATTTCCCCATTGCATTGCATTTAACTTCATGGGTGCTTCATCAGTTGTTGATGATAATTTTGTTTGTTTTTTTTTAGTCTATACTGTCTTAATAATTTAGCTTTACCTTATCTAGCCAGTAAGCCTATCTGTCAAGTAATTTGAGGTTCATAGGTAACACAGTAAATGGTGCTCCTGTTTCATAAGTTAGAATTTTTGGCTCTCCACACAAGGGTTTTATTGCTAAATTGGAATATTTCTGGGGTCGAGACAAGAATAAAGTGAGTTTGTTCACATTATTAATGGTTCTCAATTCCAGCTATAAGTTCTACTTAAACTGTGTCTGCTACTGTTGGATCCCAAGCCATATTTCTGGGTGCTCTATAGGGTGGAAGTCAGATGTTTTGCTCAAGGGTGATGCCCAGCAGCAGTTTTCATTCGGAACAGAGAAGCTAGAGCTAGGGATGCCAAAGGAAGAGCAACTGTCGGCAAGCAGCAGCTCGCTCAGTTCCTTCTCTTGTCTGAACCATCCCAGGATGCTCAGAGTGGGAGCAGAACGTCATCACAGCCCTGACTTCTTCAGTAGAAACTATGCTAGCCCTCTGAGTCCCAGAAGACCCAAAGCCATGCATTTTTAGGAACGTAACTGTATTAGTGCATGTCTGCTTCAGTCCCTGACTCATCCTGGAATGGGAATAATTTTAGGGTTCATCACCCATCTGCATCCAGAGCTGGACAACAGCCCCAACTTTTACTCCATAAAATATCAGAGAAGTGTAATTTGAAAGGAAGGGATGTGTTTGTATTTAAGCTACAATCTCTTTTTCTCCTGAAAATGTCTAGTCTATCTATTGCTGTTATTGACTCAAAACTACTCTTTATAGTTTCCAATACATCACCCTTTAAATAGAAGCAGTAAAATATCTCAGACTTCAATGTTCTCCTCTTTTCATTTATCTTACTACTTCAACCCAACTGGTCCCAGCTTCGTGACTATGTCATTCTATTATGCTATTACCATTTCTTCCCATTATGCTCCAGTATGCTCATAGATATATGTGTATGTGTATGTGTATATCCTTTTCTGTAAAGAATGGTGTTACTGATGCCTCTGTACTGTTTTCCATTTCTTTTACATTCTCATAGTGCATTTGGATGTTCAAATGAAGAAGAGTAATCTTTCACAAAAGCCAATAGCCACGACATCATCCAGAATGACATTTTTTTTACTCTCTGCATAGCATTGTGTGGAGAGCCTGACACAAAATTTTGTAAACATTTGTGTTGAGAAAGTGCCAAACTACATTTTTATAACAACAACAGTAGCAATAATAATAATAATAAACATAAACATTTTCTGAGGGATTATTCTCCCATGGATAGATTTATTTTAAGAGTTCCTGGAGCTGATGTATAAAATTTCATTATTGATATCATCTTTACAGTTTAATCAATCTGAATAGTTCTTGAAATCAGTAAGGTTTTTTAAATGATGTGACATGTTCTCTCTCTTTGTCTTTCCTCTTCCTTCTTTTTTTGTCTCATTTCTATTAGAGACCTCTGAAATATATTCCTTAACCCTAAAATGGAAATTATCCTTAATATGTATGCAGTGTCCTCAGTTTATCAGAATCACAAAACACCATCTTGTAGGGCCAGAAGAGGCTCCAAATGAACCCCAGATAGCACTTTATTGAGAAATCAGAAAATGCTGTCGGATGAATCCTAGTTAGTTGCACACACAGCTTGGAACCAGACTGCCTGGCTTTGTATTCTGGCTCCTACACTTATCAAGTGGGTGACTTCAGGCAAGTTATTTAAAATCTCTGTGTAAATTTCCTCATCTGATAATGGAGATATTATTAATATCTATCTCATAGAGTTGTTTTTAGGATTAAATAAGTTCATATTTGTAAAATGACTTAAGTAATAGTGCCTGGTACATAATAAGTGTCATAAAAGCTCTTGCTATTACTGTCATTATTATTATTAATACATGAGGTCAGTACAACGTAATAATCAGTATCTCTTTCTCAGAGAACAAGATAAGAAAATAAAGTACCAAGTGTTCCTACACGATGAACATTCAAAAAAAAGCACCACACTAAAAACTCTTTTAAGAGAGAAAATCAGCTACTTGACTTAATAAGATGTTCGTATTATTAAGGTGTCTTGTTAAAGGCATCCTTACCTTGCAGATATGCACTTTTCAGCTTAAATTCAATTTCTGTCCTCTCTGGAGTTGTAGAAAGCTATTAAGTGCTCTTTTTCTATTATAATAATTTCAACACTTGAAACTAATAAGTTTCCTGTTACTCTTAAGGTCAACATCACATTATTTCAAGAAATAGAACTCTTCAACTACCCTCAACTCTTATGACTCTATCTCCTTCCTGATGGAGCTGCTCCCAGCCACTTATTGGACCTTGTCATTACTTTGACTTAGTTCTTGGACTCTTGACATAGAGACCACAGTTGTCTTTATTTCCTACTAAAACTAATGTTGGCCTTCAACATAATCTTCCCCTCTTGAACCCATCCCACCTCCCACCTATCGGCTTTTCTGCTTTTATCTGCCTCATTGCTCAGTATCTTGGGTCCACCTGCAGTGTCTGAGTGAAGATGAAAGGAGAACACTCACTCAGGAGGGAGGCACAGAAAGATGGGGCTATAGGAAACAGACTGTTTATCAGGGGAATCTGAGTAGTAAAGGCAAAAAAGATTCCAGTAACTGAAAAGAAAACAAAAAAACGGCTCCTGGATAGATCAGTCAGTTAAGCATCCAACTCTTGATTTCAGCTCAGGTCATGATCTCAGGATGGTGAGATGGAGCCCTGCATCAGGCTCCTCACTCAGCAAGGTGAGCCTCTCTCCTTCTGCCTCCCTCACTTGTACACATACTCCCTCTCTCTCAAATAAATAAATAAATAAATAAATCTTTAAAAAAAAGAAACGTGGGGCGCCTGGGTGGCTCAGTTGGTTAAGCGACTGCCTTCGGCTCAAGTCATGATCCCAGAGACCTGGGATTAAGCCCCACATCGGGCTCCCTGCTCGGTGGGAAGCCTGCTTCTCCCACTCTCACTCCCCCTGCTTGTGTTCCCACTCTGGCTGTGTTTCTCTCTGTCAAATAAATAAAATATTTTAAAAAGTAAAAAAGAAAAAAAGAAAAAAAAAGAAAAAAAAGAAAAGCAAAAGATCATGAGCCAATGAAAGGTGCAATGCATCATATTTGAGGGATGTAGCTAAACTATAAACAGGAAGAAAAATGGCAAGGTCAGAAATAAGGGGGACTAGAAATAAGATAGTATTGGAGCCTATGGTAGACTAGGCCATGCATCGCAAACTAAGACCAAAAACAATTCAGGAGTGTTGGAGGCCTGAGTTAAGGGCTCCCTCATCCAGACTTCAGGGATGGGTCTAAGAACTTAAAGGAACCATACTAGACCTAATGCCCACTCAGCCAGGACCCCATTATCAGCTGCAATGGTACAGCTTCCATTGACCCCCCTGTTTCATTTGTCCCCATGTTCTTGAGCTGAATTCACCTCACCAAAAACCAATTCAACATTTTCCCTTAACGTATGATTTTTGCTTCCATCCCAAGGCTGCTTCTCTCTATAAATAATATATATATATATATATATATATATATATATATATATATATATTGACTCCTTATCACATTCACCATTATTCCTGACAGTCCCAGGTGTTGCCTATTCTAATATACAACTGGAAAATTTGAGAATGAAACAAGTTCATGGGTAATACTTTAAAAAAAAAATCTATGTTGAATTTTAAAAGTTTTGGCAGTATACAGTTAGGGCTTAAATATCCATCAGAGATAGGCACTGGGTCTAATATAGATGAATCTGTGAGCTGATGGAGTATGTATGGTAAGACAAAAACAAGACTAGGGATGGAGCCCAGGAGACTATACGTGGTTGGGTGTCAGGAATTTTTCAAGAGACTGGTCATGACAGATGAGTGTTATTTGTATCTGCTGTAAGCTACTCACCAACTCCATACTCAGGTTTGAGATTTTATAAAGAACAATGCAAAGAGTGCTGCAGAGAGCATCAGCATTTTAATTCCTCCTTCTGACGTACTTTCTGCAATGGCAACTATCAGTCTTGGTGAGGTTTATGACATTTTCCTCAGGCCCTGCGCTGCTGGTGAATGGGACCTAGGGCTTTCTGTCAAATCTGCTTTCCTTGGCAAGCTTCCAACTCAGGTACATTGGGACACCCTGAAAACTTACTGAGGTCCTCCTCCTAGGTCTCACAAAACAAACAGGGTACTACTTGTGATTAGATGGTCCTCCAAGGAAAAATGTGTGTGTATCAGTGTTTGCAAGTTCTGCCTGTACCCTGGTGCTTGGCCCACTGGGCTGGCCAGGCTGGTATTTCCTTCTGGATCAAACTCTAATGGAGACATGAATGTATCTGGAATTTTTTAGCTACAATATTTTTCTAATTGCTTTCTGCAGATATGTAATAACAGGAGAATTTCTGGCAGAAATTTAGTTTGGCAGAAAGCCCAAAGTTGACTGGTTTCACTTTCCAAGCAAACATTTTTGTGCAGTTCTAATTTTCACTTGCTCATGTGGTATCCTGCGGAGCATTTTTGGTGATGAGCTAGATTTCATTGTGGGAGACTCACAGGTTCACAGGCAAGAAGTTTATTTTTGCTCCCTCCTGGAAGCTCTAATCCCAACTTTCACATCTCCAGGCTGCTTAAATAACTTCTGTTGCAGAATTTGGAACTTGTTTTCTACTGTTTAAAATGAAGTAGGAGAGAAAAAGTAACAAAATCTGTCAACAGGAACCATCAAAAGATGGGCATTGTGTCTTACACTAGTATTTCTAGACAAATTCATTTTGATAAATGCTTTATGGTCATCCACCGTGTATCAGTCATGATGTCAAATGTTAAGTAGATATGAAGTTGGCTTTCTTAATCTCAACTGTCCATCTAGAATTTTAGTTTCAGATAATAATAAAAATTTGATTTCTGCAAAAATGTTAGGAAAGGCTCTGCCACTCATTGTTAGGGAAAGCACAATGTATCATTCTTAGAAATGCTTTGTAGTCTTCCTTCTCCCGAATAAGAGAACGTGAAGAGCCTTTCCGGCCACTGTGTGATGGCCATCCTTCCTTATTCACAATGTATGTGTTGCCATTTTGTAAATTGATGAAGCGAAGAGATTCTTTAACTGAAACCATGGTAGATATGGTTAAGCAGAGAAGACTTATGAGATGGAAACTGATGCTGAGCTCCTGGCTCATACTCCTGGTTGATAGTCTGCAGTTGTCATTCTGGGTCTAAAATTTTAAAAAGAATATCTGAAGAAAAAGAGATGCTTAATGTTACAGTCTGAGTTCTTCCCTTTCAGGCGAGTTGTCCTAATACAGTGGCGAGCCACACTAAGTTGAAATGCCTTGTCCATCTGCCCAAGGCTTTTGGTGGCTAAAAGGAAGAGTCTAGGGAAGTGATTCTATTTTAAAGCTTCACATGGAATTTTACAATGAAGCCCAATATCTAATTATTAAATTGCTTTTTTATATTTCACTCCCCCCAACTTCACTTTTTTTTTTTTTACTTTCACACTTGAGTCTAAATACTGTTGGTCTGAGAAAACTTTTGTTTGCAAGTTTTAATTAGATTCTTTGTTGTTCACAGTTGTCACTGTCTTAATGTGCATGGAAAGAGCAAGTTTTAATCTGAATAACATTTAAAGGGTGATTTTTACACTTCACCCTTTAAAAACAGGAGTGAAATAAGCAGCATAAAGGGATGGTGCACTTGTAGGATTAGGTTTTGAATCTGAGAAAAGAAACAAATGTCAATGCCAAATTTGTAAAGATAAGTATAAATAAATTAAGGGATGATGAGACTGACTAACAATGTACTTCATGTGTATCTTAGGCAGGACAGACTATTAAATTACGTCCACTCTTTGGACTGGTCCTAGAACTGGCATTTCATTAGGAAACTGACATCATCGTTTTTCTTTTGAACTTACAGTTGGCATTTATATGCCAAGGGCATGGAGGGCAACGTAATGGTGACAGGGAGAATAACCCAGCACCCCACTGAGTCAATGTTGTGATACACTAAAATTATTACACTTTAACTTATAAATATCCCTGTTCTATATTTGAAAGACTGTTCAAAATGTACAGAATATTTTCTAGTGCCCCCCTACAATTATGGGGACAGTAACCAGGAAGTATACGGGACAGTACAAACGTTTAGAAAAGATGCCAGTTACCTTTCATTTTAGAGCACATTAGAAGAACCTATAGCTTTGGTAAGAAAAACAGTATCCTACCTGGATTCTTAACATTGCTCCAAAACATTAGCACTTTTGTCTTCCTACCTGAGCTTAAATGATTAAAGACCACATCATTTTGAAAGCGTTCATTCCCTTAGGTGGGATTTTTCTAAGTGCATCACTGCTCTGAAAGGGTGAACTTAACTCCAGAGGAGTCAGGTATTTACTGAGCAATATGTTACATTATTTCAGCATCTTCTCCTTCCTTTCAATTGCTTAGCTTTTCCAAAGAATGTTCAGCAAAGAAAGTATGTAGAATCAGTGTGGTTTCCCCTTTGATCAAGCCTATCAGCCATTAAGTTCAAAAGAAAAAAAAAGATATCAAAGGATCTGTTGTTTGTAGACCTGGGCAGAGAAAACACTTTAAACAAAGACTGAAGGTCTTTGAGAAGAGTTGGTGTAAATTCAGAAACTGACTTTCTGTAAGACAAAAGGCTTAAACATATTTTATTCTCCAGAGAAAAAGAGTGATTAGTAGGGGAAAAGTTGCCATAGCATCAGTCGCCTAAGTTGGTAAGAGTCAGAATTTGATGGTTTGGGCTTTACCATCCTTTGTCACATGCTAACCCTAGGAGAGAGGTGAAAGTTGGAAAGAGGGTAAAGCATCAGGGAATTTGGAAAAACAGATCCAGAAACCTCTGGCTATTCCAGAATGTGAGTAGCACAGAAATGATTTCAAGTAATAGTCGGGAAGTAATGTACTTCCCTACCTCTGCCTACACGCAAACCACTTAAAGCTGCAGATTGTGAAAGTGTCATCATCCCCATGTTACTGTCACTCATCTCTGACCTGTTGAGTGCCAAGAGCATACTTGGAACTAAACAAAACAGTTCAACGCACAGGGAATTTACACAGCCTCTGTGAGAAAAATGTGGACCATTTTCGGGAAAAACAGATTCTAAGCTAGCGTGCACGAGTCTTCTCCATCGACCAACAAATGGCTTTGACCCCAGAAAAGTCACTTTTGTGTACTCTGAAGGTCCTGACTGTTTTAGAGGTGCTGGTGGACGTTTTAACTAGTCTGTTCTTGCACTGCCCTTCAGAGGCCCGCACGTTTGCTGCTAAGCACAGACTGAGCTTGATGACCATCTCTCTGTGGTTGACAAGTGATTTCATTTGCTTGCCATTTCTCAAGTTCCAGCCTAAAAAAAACCCCCAAAAAAACAAAAAGCAAAAAAAAAAACAAAAACAAAAACAGGAAGAAGATGACATTCTTCTCACAAAGGCACTGCCCACTAGTAACTGAGCCATGCATGAAGGAGATTTGGAAATGGGCCAATCACAGGGAGTTTGGGGAAAGGAAAAGCAGGAATGAAGCAGTAGGAATAAAAAAGAAGTACGGTAGGGAACAATGAGTGAGGAAAAGAAGTTCTTTCAAAAAGGTAGCAACTTAGGGAGACATGAAATAATGCAGAATGACATAAAATTGGGGGATTTTCTGAAATAGACTCTAAGAAGGAAAGGATGGAATTCAAATAGAAGGAATACTTCAAGAGAAAGAATACCTATATTCAAATTAGATGAATATAGTAACAACTCTATTTAGGGGTTTGTTAACACCTAAATAAAGGTACTTAGTAGAAGTATTTAGCAGAAGTACTTAGCAATGCATAGGTACTTAGCAGAGCAGCAGTGGAATGGATCACAATTGAGGAAATCTAGGATCCTTCTTCTTGCCTGTGGTAAGCAGCCACGGGGCAGCAGATCTAGGGAATGCCCCCTTCCTTACCACCTGGCTGGTCCAGACCAGGGTTTGCTGCGCTCTGCCCACTGCTCAGAGGCTGCATAGGGAAATGAAAAATGTTAAATAACTGAGTGATGGTTTCATGATTTTATCTAAATTACATAGAACAGGGGAAACCATGAGGAATATTTTTTGGGGGAGGAAGTGACTCAATCTGTCCCTATCATGTAATATATTAGGGTGATTTTCATGAACTTTACATTTTCAGAGTCCTACCTTGTTGCTTGCTGGTGAAAAATTGGTGATTCGTCAGCTAGTCCCAAGACACACTTTCGATATCTTATACATTGAAGTTAGAAGTTAGTAATTTCTCCTCCTTCATGTATTTTCTTCATCTCTGTGGCCAGATAAGTAGGACTATGCCAACTTATTTGCCTCAATCTCAATATGTAGCTATCCATTCCTTCACGATTGTTGTGTTCTCCTTGTTTCAGGAAACATGGTGGATACCTGATTTTTAAAGAGGAATGGAATATCCTTACAGAAAGCCTTAGGTTTAGATGGATCAGAGTCAAGCCCTATCCTTTCTACTTATAGTTTTAAACCTTGGGAAATTCCTAACTTTTATTATTCTCAGACTTGTATCAGTTCAGATTATCTGGATGATTACACTTAGGGAGGTAATAACACCTAGAGTAACTGGAAGCTAGTGAGCATTTATTACTTACTATGTGCGAGGTATTCTGTAAACTCTACTTTCATAAGATTTCCTTCAGTTATCACAGGTAATCTCTAGGTTCTGTTATCATTCTCGTGATATAAGGAAGAAGGAAGAGGCTTAGAAAAGTTAACAGTGTGCCTAAAATCAAAAGTGAGTGTCAGAAATAGGTTAAATATTGGGCTTTCTGGGTCCAGGGTGGATGGTTAGTCCACATGTGGGTCTGCCTTCTGCTGGTAAGAGCCCAGGACACAGGCTGGAGTAGAACAGTTTTACAAAATTAACTTAGTTCTGCCCTGAGTTGGAGGGACTTGCATTTTGGTGGAAGGTGACAGAAGTGGTGGGGGATGGGAGGGACACTAGAAAGTAATGTGGTGGGAGAGCACAGCAGAGGGAGCTACTCACTGCCTGGGTTAAGTGGGGGAAATCTGAAAGGAAACTGAACTGCCATGAGGGCTTTTTAACCCCATCAAATACAATTGGGCTTGATCCAGCTTAATTTATTTCATCTCAATATAAATAAATATGGTGTTGGGAGTGGGGATATGGAGTGTGTGCCACCAAGTTCCTCAAGATTCCCCTTCTAAGGAAGGCTGCACTTGGTGAGTCTTCAGACAAGCTGATTTCCTTTGCAGGACCAGTCATCTGGGAGCTTGTTTTTCTCAGAAGTCAGCATGTTGAAATGATGCAGCCTCTTGTATTTCTGTTTTTAGAGATAAAGCCAGATCAACACTTCTTAGAATACTGTATTTCTTGAGAATCTCTCTGGTGTTTTTCTCTTCTTCTCTCTTCAAGTAGAGCAAGACTCTATATAATTTGTGCCCAGCCTAGAGCACTATACATAGCACACATTGGATGGGCAGTAGATGTTTGCTGATGCATGACTGAAGCCTTAAGGAGAAAGATTATCAAATACGTAGATTGTATACCTGAGATGCAGATTTAAACAAGAGGATACTGTGATGGAAGCATGACACCAACTCTCATGCCCTGGAGCAGAATAGATCAATAGAAAATTAGGGCAATGGTCCTTGCTTTGCATCTCTCTTCCCTTAGCATGAAGTTCATCCTTTTCCCTGCTTGCTCAGGTCGATACCTAACCGTCTCAAGTTTGATCCCTGTAATGACCAAGGAAATATAATTGAAGAATTTGCTTCAATTTCTAATTCTAAACTCAAGCTTATGAGGATAAAAAAAGAGCTAATTAGAGTCATAGATATTCAACTTTATTGGTCTCCCTTTGACTTATCCCTACTTGCATTAAAATAAACATTTAGAAAGGATTTGTGGACAGATGTTTAGGAAGCAAAAAGGAGGATTCATATAGCTTCAATTAAAAATGTATTTTCTAATAAAACGTTATTTTAATTAAAAATACTTACCTAGGAGACTGTGTAGAATTGAATAGGTACTTTGGAAATACCCAAACTCAATTCCAGGCTCAGCCACTTACTATGATTTTATCTTTTGAATGTTACTTTCTTCATTGACTAAATGGAAATAATACCACCTATCAGACATGGTTGCTGCAAACATTAGATGTAAAGTATAGATGAATCAGAATACATGTAAAATGCTTAACATATAATCAATACTCATTAACAGTTATTGTTATTATGCTATATAAATTTGATTCTGCCAGGGAAATATCTAACAGGAGACTTATGTTGTAAAAATATGAACCATCAATAGGCATTTAATGGTTCTAATTTATTTGACCATTTTAAAACTATTTAAGTCATTTTATTCAATTATTGATTTTTATAACTGGGCAATTCTTTAAACAATTAATTTAAAAATACATAATAGCAATATGATTAAATTTCTGAATATGCCCAAAGTGGCAATATTACTATACTGATAATTACCTAATTTCTGACTAAACTCTGTTCATTCATAACTGCTTTAGTACAAGAAGTACTTCTTGTGAATGATAGGAGTTGCAGAAAACAGAAGGAGTCTATATGACAGTACATCATTACAATTAGAAATGGCAGTTCTCTTACTCAGAGAGTTTAAAATCTAATTGGACATTTAAACCTGATATTATCTATAAGAAGGTGGATATTTCTTTTGGGGGTCATGAGGAATAACTTCAAGGATGTTTTTGTCGCAAGGTGGTCTGTATATATAAATCGGTGTGATTTGGGGGAGATAATATGATTCAGAAAGGATCTACCATGTGGTGATTTCCAATTTGGAGATGGGCATGTATGTGTACCATGGATGCTCGCACTAGTTTCTTCTTGCTGCTCTAACAAATTACCACAAAAGTAGTCATTTACAATGGCACAAATTTGTTATAGTATTTTATGGAGGTCCAAAATCCAAAAGTTCGCTGGGCCAGGCTTCTTTCCAGGGGGAAATCTTGTTTTCTTGCCTTTTCTAGCCTCTGGAAGCTGCCTGAATTTATTAACTCTGTGGGAGCTTTCCTCCACTTTTAAAGCCAGTAATGTAGAGTCTACTGTCCCCTCACCCTCTCACCCCTACCTCTGCATCTGTTATCACCTTTTCTTTCTAACTGTGACTCTCCCACTTTTCTGTCCTTCACTTATGAGCACCCTTAAGACTCTTACATGGAATTCCCCTAGATAATCCAGGATAATCTCCCCATCTCAAAACCCTTACCTTAATCATACCCGCAAAGTCCGTATGTGATGTGGAATAATACATTCACAGATTCCGAGAAGGATGTGAACATCTTTGGGGGACCAATATTTTGCTTCCAACATTGCTGAATCATGTCTTCTTCCTCTACCAGCCAACTGGAAATATAGCATCTCTTTCAGTATCTGGTGAATGGGGAGGGTCCTGGTTAGGGAAGGGTGAGTAAGGAGGCAAGAACTAAATCTTTTTGTTACCCTGGGAGATTCTGTTTTTGTTAATATATGAAGCATGATCAGATGAAATCAGCTGAATGTATGGATTTGGGGGAAGGTGACACGTGTACACACAACACAGTGCATTTGGAGGAAATAGGACTCTAAGGAGGTTAGTTCACATGCTGGGTGGAGGCCACAGCAGTTTATGTGTGAAGTATACTTTCCTCCCCGTGTTTTTTAAGAATTACAAATTAATGCACGATTGTGCTATATACTTACACTCTCATTTTATTCTCCATCTATTTCTTGGTTTTATAATATTCAAATGGAATAAAATATATAAGACTCAAATTGATTACAAATTCAGGGGTGCCTGGGTGGCTCAATTGGTCAGATGTCCGACCCTTGATTTCAGCTCAGGTCATGATCTCAGGGTCATTAGATCAAGCCCCTCATTGGGCTCTGCCCTCGGCACAGAGTCCTCTTGCGATACTCTCCCTCTCTCTCTCTCTCTCTGCCCTTCCCCCTGTTCTTTCTCTCTAAAAAAATAAATAAAAATCTTTTAAAAAATTGACTACAAAATTGGCTTAGCCATAATATTCTAGATGTTCAAGAGAGATGAATTTAATTATTAGATGAGGGATATGAAAATATCTAGAATTCTAGAAATCTCACTCATGCGAATAACTGTGAGCTAATGCTGTGCTCATCAGTATGATATCCTGTTCATGAATCCGAACTGGGTTAAAGATCATGTTTTGTTTTGATGGAATTTAGGGTATTACTCTCCCGATTTAGTTCTAAATCAATTTTCCACATACAAAGCAGTTGACTTCTTTATAATGCATCCAAAATACAATAGCAAGGCTGTCCATGTGTCACCGGAAGTATGTTTGTCTGCTTGAAGCTATCTGTTTGCGTCAGCCCTGTGGACTTGGGTGGCACGCCAGTGATCTGTCTGGCTCTTGGTGTGGACTAAATAAAGATTTCATGGACTGACTTTAGAAACGTTCAAAGAAAAAAAAAAAACATTAAATTCTCATTTATTTGCTACACGAGTTCAAGTCACTATTAAACCTTAGAACTTCTTTTGAGTCCTGATTATACACTGGGTTAGGTATCTAGGACTATCTTTTATATGTTTTTATGGTGTATGCGATAAGAGTCAGTTTACCACAGAAAAAGGCATCTCTGTCGTTTGAAGTCTCTTTTATCTACTTACTGGGAAGATGATTATTTGGCTTTGGCTTTGGTTTGTGGACACGTGTATTCCTTGAGAAGTAGCAGAGAACTGGAATGTCACAGAACCTGGAACCAGACTGCATGGCTTCCCCTTCCAACTTTGACCCTCACCAGCCACCTGTCCTTGAACAAGTATTGTGACCGTTCTGTGTCTCCTTTTCCTTATCTGTAAAATGGGGATAAAAAATAACAATAGTCTCTACCTCCTAGGGTGGTTGAGAGCACCCAGTGGATTAATGTCTGACACACAGAAAGCACTTCATATATATATTTGCTATTACTTTTTTACTTGTGAATCTTTATTTTGAGTCCTTTGCCTATTGTTCAGTAATGTTTGTAGTTTTCTTTCTGATATGTCCATGTTCTTTACTAAAAAAGTAATACTTTTAGCCTATTTGTTATAATTGCCCCCTCCAGTTTTCCTTCTGTCTTATTATTTTTGTTTAAAAGGGTTTTTATTTCACACTTTTTTTATGCTTAGAAAGTCCAACTGAAATCATTTTCTATTTCTCTGAAGGCTTTTCTTCATTTTAAAAAACATTTAGCTCTTTTCTCTATCTAATACTCTGTAACGTGCTTTAAGGGAAAGAACTGTTAGATGTTTTCCATAAAATCATTACCCAGTTTCGCCAACATGACTCGTTGGTAATGTTGCTGTCTCATCCTGTTGCTCTTCTACGTACTCATGTGGCCAACTCCATGTTTCAGTGCAGATGCCCTGCTTCTCAGGATGCTTTCCCTCACGCCTGCTCATTGACACCCCTGAGTGGATTATGTCCTCCCTGGGAGGCTCTCAACTTACCTGGTGCAAGCCTATTAACTCTTGGGTTATCGTTGCCTGTCTTTGTTTCCAAGTAGTCTGAGGGCTGGGAAGCATAGTGAGTGCATCGTATGCTTACTATAGATAACCAGTACTTGTCTAATGGTAATGAATAAACATATTAAAAGAATTCTTATTAATTATATAATTCAAATCATTTCCTTTTGAAATTTCATATGGTAGGGCACCTGGGTGGCTCAGTTGGTTAAGCGGCTGCCTTCGTGATCTTAGGTTCCTGGGATAGAGCTCTGCATCAGGCTCCCAGTTCAGCGGGGAGTCTGCTTCTCCACTGCTCTCTCTATCACTATCTCTGCCTCTCTCAATAAATAAATAAATAATTAAAAGAAGAAATTTCATATGGCAAAGATGAAGGGAGATATGTGAATGTCACCCACAACAATTACGTTCCCACAGAGTTCTCCTTTTTCTCATCATTGATGGTGTTTATATGTTTCTGTACTATGCTAGTCTGCATGTAGAGGTTCACACTGTTACAGCTTCATGGTGGGATTAATATCCTCCAACTGTTGATGGCCCTGCTATCTCATTTAGGACACCTTGTCTTTAATGTAATATTGCATGAAAAGAATACAGCCATGATGAGTTTTCTTCATTTTATAGTTGCCTGTTACATTTTTACCCAATATTTTCTCTTTGAACTTTGTGTCTTATTTTAGGTTGATTTCTTGTGGGTGGCATGTGGTTGGATTTATTTGTTTGTCTTTCAGGGTGGAGTTTGACCTGTGTTTATTTTTATGGCTATTACAACTGGTCTTATTTCTACCTTCTTGTGTAGGTATTATATGTTAAGGCCCTTTTTTTCTTTTTGGGTGACTTCTGTAATATGGACTGTCTTTGTGTTTGTGTTGATGTCTCACATATGTACCAACTGGATTCATACAGACTCTAGCTCACAGAACTAAAATTTTCGTAACCAGTAACCAGTTTTCTAATTCCTTTTGGAGTTCACTGTGATAAAGAAGACATCTAAAGATGTCTGAATTTTGTTTCTTCATCAAATTGACTCTTCATAATTTTAAACAATTGTAGAATTTTTCTCTTTTCTTGTAAAACTTGCAATTTTTAAACAGGATTTACTGTGACATTGGTGTTTAGACTTAATTTTATTTCTGGATTATGGTACATATTTTAAAGCTATGCCCGAATTTTATTTTCAGCAATTTTTCTTCATATATTTCTTACCTGTTCTGCCTCCCACTCCCCTCCAGCCTAGCCTCTCACTGAAATGCTATCAATTCAGTTTGGATTTTGCTCTGTTTTCTGTCATCCGCTTTCACATTGCTGTTAATGTTAGCTATTTTTTTCCACAGAATATATTATACTATTTACTGCCCTCAGTATCTATTTTAACTCTTCTAAAAATTTTACTACCCCTAGTTCTTTTTGCATCTCTGACAGCTTTCTTTGCTTCTGACTTTTCCTCAGCCAGGTGCCTGCTGTAACTCAGACACAGCTAATACCACCTTTGCAACACTAACAAGTGGTCTTTCAATGAAATGCAGAGGTCAAAGTATCTTACGTTATTCTACAGACTTCCACGTAATCCATATTGGGTAGGCAAAACAGAAAATAAATAAGGTGACTCACAAAAATTTAAACAGTATGTGTGCAAGCCAGTGTTGAAGCCCTGGTGTTTAATAACTACCTTTTATCCGAGTACATTGATTATAATATTGTCATATGGTCCTCTTTTCCATAAAATTTTATCAAGTTCAACTACAGTTTAGAAATGTGCCTCCCATATTTTGAAAGTAAGAAATAATCACATTTAGAAAATGTGCTGAGGTGGAATCTTTCTTATGAAATAAGATCATGACAGAGCACTTGGCTTTGTGAGCAGTGCCACACTGGGTGTTTTCTGAAGAGACATTTTCCTGCCTTTGACCATATTTTTGAGCAAGGCACTGATCCCCGCACTATTGTATCAAATCATTGACCTTTATTTCCAAATTCTTGTTCTATGAAGATCTTAGGGTCATATATATAATTTATTACTTCAGAGTTCTAGACAATTATTTTTTTAATGGGAAATGGAGACCTGTTATTTGTTAATGTTGTAAGAACATATCCTTTTATAAACCGCTGAATTCTAAACTTAAAATTTCCTGAACAGCTGGTTAGAAAAATGGTTCATAATAATGAACCCTTTTGAAATGTCTGTTAATACTAATCTGTGCATATTTCTAAGAAGTCTTTCACTGATAACAGAAGTTATGAAATGAGAAGTAAATCCCGGAGTGTATTAATTACATTGACTATTCCTCATTGTTTTCCATATCTGACTTCTTAAAGCTATTATTTTACTCCATAGAAACACAGAAAGGCAACTATGCAATCCTTCTGTGACTGACTACTGGCATGTGAATAATTGGCCAGGAAAGGAAGAGCATTCTATCTTATACTGTACTACTTTGCTTTTTAAAAAATGCTTTAAACACAGACTCTCCATAAAATGTAAAATTCAGGAACGTATGAGTTTTGTAACTGGGCAAATTTTATTGGTTGATTGATTTAGTTATTTTGTTTTTAAAAACTGCAGAAGAAAAGTACATGTTTCAAGCTCAAAAGAATAGATCTGTAGTCATACAATCTTTCATGATTTAAGAAAATAGAAAGTGCATGTAAGTGTATACTTATGTATACTTATGTATTTATATATGTATACAGGGATGTATATATTTGTATGCATACGTAAGTAGACATAAGTTAGATCTATGTCTAGTATAGTACAAAAATACTAATATAAATTTTTCCCTAAGAACCTCAGAATTTTTCTTATAAAAGACATTCTTATCTTTGACATATAATCGTTTTCATAATAACACCTTGTATTTTTTATTGTTTTATTTTCTTTCAAAGTGCTTCCTTTATATGTTCTTTCTGCTTTGTAAGATTTACTCTGTTCTACAAAGAATGACTGTTTTTGGTGGGTTAGCAATTATTTTCTCATCAGCAAACAACAGAGAATAGTTGACATTTAGGGTGCAGTGGATTCTATGTCCAGCTATGCCATTAACTCTAGACATTTGGGAGAATTCATTGAACTTCTTTGGATTTTCATTTACTCATCTGAACAATGAATTGCCACTAAGCCCCAGAGACAAGTCACTTCCAGTACAATGATTTTGTGATGTTAATATTTATAATGCTTTCTAACAGAAATGGTCATTCAAAAAGTTCATTTTCCCTTCCTTTTTCACAGACCATGTTAGCCTTATTGCATGTTCTTTTACAGTCTGATTTCTATACTTACAGGTATGCAAATTTCCCCTTATGTTTCCATAGGTATTTTATGACAAAAGCATATTTATTTGTTCTTCTATGTCACCTCTCTCTTTAAAGGTTCCCAAAACTCATTTCACGTTGTTCTCCAATCTCAGTTGCTTTCAAGCCTTCTGAGATGGCACAGTAGGATGTCAGGGGACTAATGTTCCTGTCTTCTTCCTCACCTATCCCTAAGAAAGGGGCTGTCTAGGGGTACCTGGGTGTTACAGTCAGTTGAGCATCCAACTCTCGGTTTCGACTCAAGTCTTGATTTCAGGGTCATGAGATTGAACCCCAAGCAAGGTTCTGAGCTCAACATGAAGTGTGTTTGAGAGTCTCTCTCTCTCTCCTTCCGCCTCTACCCACCGCCAAATTTTTCTCTCTCTCAAATAAATAATCTTAAAAGGGCTGTCTTCATCAGCATCACAATAGGACCAGGTAGATACACTTCCTTAGAGTACACTGGGCAGGAAGCATCACCTGTCCATCACATGAAGAAATGATAGAAGCTGACTTAGAAGGTTAAGAAACAATATGGAGGGAGTGGAGGGATGGGAGAGCCTGGTGGTGGGTACTGGGGGCACCTATTGCGTGGAGCATTGGGTGTGGGGAATGGGGAATGAATCTTGGAACACTGGGAAAAAAATTTAAGTAACAATAAAAAAATTAATTAATTAATTTAAAAAAAGAAACAATATGGACACAACTTGTTAACTCAAGTTAAGTTTTCTACTCTATGACTATCTATGTAGACAAGTACTGATGGGAAGGAGAGAGAAATTAAAATGTAGTGTCTTTTCTGTGATCAGATTGAAAGTCCACAAGGCAATGGAATACAGATCTCTTAATAATCAGGCCACTGATTTCCTGACCATTAATCTTGGGCCTTTTCCTGTAGGATGACAAATGATAAAATTCAAATATTTGAAAAGTAAATACTCTCTGTAAATTTTAGCAAAATAAACTGCCAACTTTCTGTTAAGATAAATAAAAGACAATAAATAAATTGACATCTTTTATGAATTATATACAAAATGAAATTTATATTTTAAAGTGGAGAAACTTTAGGGAGTCATGTTCAGTAAAATCTATATAATGATCATTCACAACAAAGTAATAGTACAGTTGAATATAAACTGAATTCATCTGTGTAGATAGATAATCCACAGGAGAAAACAGAGATATATTTTCTTTACATGTGAAAGACTTTCAGTAGCATGTGAGAATGTCCTTTTATCAGAATCAACTGGAGGAATGTACGATGGTATGAATATGAGGTTTTGAATGACAGGTGAATTTCACAAATAACTGACATTTGTTATGAACAAATCAGTGTTGTACAATCACAGCGTGCATATATCACGACTTTATATTCCAGTATATTTTGTATTTATGCTTAAAATATATTTACAATTTTAATTGAAATATGTGAAAATGTTTATGTGAATAAGAAGTCCCTATGGAAAACCAGATACTCAGGGAGCCAAAATAAATGATTATTAATTTTTTCTGGATCACAGAAGTTGTTCTCATCTGTTGTGTACATAAACCTTAAAAGAAACTAAAAGTAGAAAAAGCAAACAATTCTATAAGATGGTTCAATATGGGAGCTGGAAAAGGAGGTAGGAAGAAAAGGAAAGGGAAGAAACAGCTTGGTTGTGTGTCACCTAGCACTGTTTGGGTCCTGGTTCACAGTGATTAAATCAAACCAGATAACAAAGTACACCACAGAGCCCTGTGCTATGAGTTCCAGAAGCACCTATCCTAAGGTGAACGGCAGAGAGTGCATGAATGAGTAATGAATATACATAATACATGCATGCACACAAACACATACCTGTGTATCTGTAATGTAGATTGGTCCTAGAAAGAGCCCTTGCAATGATTTTGGAATTAGAGTTCTTTGAGAGTGAACAGTAAACCATCAAGCAAAGTGACACCAGCAAAGAATACTAGATTATAAAAGAAAATCTAGTTTTGAGACCAACTGTGGCACGTATAATTGAAGAAACATGGAGGGTCCTTGTCTTCCTTTCACATAAGGAAACATTGGGACATGTTTCCATAAGCCTAAAAGGAGTCAGTTAGATTAGGTAAGACTGTATGACCTTTAAGGCCTTTCTGTTTCTAACAACTGTTATTCTGTGATCATGCAATCAGTCTTTTGCTCTGTTTCCAAGTATGTAATTCCTGTTACCCTGTATTTTTGTCAGGTAGATGGCTTAAATGGGCAAATATCAGACCATCAGAAATGGGTGACTGACAAAGCTTTTTCTAACAGTACTATTATTTCTTTCTCATGTAACACATGTCTCTGTGAATAAAAGAAATAAACCCACAGTCTATAATTCTCACAACAATCACTTATTTTAGCTAGATTTGTCTCCTCGAATGTTAAAGGGTAGAAAGAGAAGCGAAGAGCAATTTTTAGACTTGCTAAAGATTTAGTCCACCCATCAAATCTGCCTCTAATTAATTGTGGGATCATGGGAAAGTTTTCTAACTACTATGATTCTCTATGTTCTTATCTATAAATTTCAGAAAAGAATAACACCTACCTCATGAGGTTGTTAGAGAAGTAAAGGAGATCTGGCTCTTAACAGCATTTAACCTAAATTCAACATACAGTGTCTCGGGAAGGCTCATTATTAACATTATGAAACTCTTCAATAAATATTTTTCATCAGAATAATCACAAGAGTAAGAGTGGAGACAATATTTTTGTTTGATGTGAGCATAAGCATATGCCCCTGTATGGAATTTTGTAGGTTTGCTTGAAAGCTTGAAGAAAAGAGGGTGACTGAGACATTGAAAACACGTTACCATGAAATGTTGCAGTCTGTTTTATGAGAGCAGATATTTAAAATGTCTTTACTGTTCATAGGGTGATGCTACTTTCTTTTCAAAGCCTGAGACACATATCTGAGTATGCTACATTTGCTTTCAGCGACTGTTGACCCTAACAAGCCTACGAGTGGACTGGCGGAAGACAGTGGTGCACAGAGCGAGGGCCTGTCGTCAGACCTCCAGGAAGTGGTGTCCTTGAAGGAGCGGATGGCGAGGTACCAGGCAGCTGTTTCCAGGGCTGATTACCGCAGCTTCCCTGCCAATGTAAGCTGCCTGTCCTTCACACACCCTCCTTCCATCACAATGCAGGAATACAGCTGGGCAGTGGGATAAAGTAGAAAGAGCAGACCTAGTATGAATCAAAGTCAGAGGATATGAGTTTAAGCTTCAGCGTTGCTACTTACTCACTGTGTGAATTTGGGCTACTATCTTAACCCCTCTCTGAGCTTCAGTTTCTTTAACTGCAAAATGGGAAGAGCCATCCAGCACAGAGCATCTTAGAAGTCAAAGAGATAAGTTACATGTAAGCCATAAAGCAGGGTATAAATGTGTTATTATTGACATCATTACCATTTAACCTATAGCTGTTCTCCTCAAGAAGGTTGGGAATTAATTTCAGATTTTTATAATGTGGGTCTGCATGCCACCCTCCTCCGTCTCATGTATAGTTCATTTCAATTCACTGGCAGTATTTTTTTTTTGCTTTTCTCATTTCTCTGTATGTACGAAATCCATTAGGAGTAGCTTAATCAACATAGAAATGAGGGAGATTAGCAATGTAGGCACTCTGCTAAACCAATTATGATTATAGGAAACAGCAGGATTCAGTAGGACCACCAATTTTTAGAGCCAAAGCATAATAAAGTCATATTCAAAAGAATTTGTTGGGTTCCATCATCTGTGGCCTTCAATCCACAGGGTTTGATGAGTCATTTTATTAGTAGCAGCTTTATAGCTTAATGGAATATAAGGATACTCTTTTCTAATTATAATCTCCAAATTAGCAAAGTTGTTCATTTAACCAAAAGAGAAAAAGAGAGAGAGAATAGCCAAGAAGGGTGGTGTTCTAAAATAGCTACTCTTAACATTCTTCTCTACAAATTATTTAGAGACAAGTCTCACTGTGCCAAACTCATTAACTATATTGTAATTCCAAATGACATTTAAGTTTTTACATAGTCGTTAAAATCCATTTTAGATGCAGCATGGATTTTGAATGAATGTACAAAAATCACAGAAGTAGCTCGAGCTCCTCCCAAATAAATAGTATCACTCCAGTGCCTCCTGCCTGTCTTCTTAGATAGCACCCCCTGCTGGATCATTAAAGAACTTTACTACAAATTAGTATTGGAAGTTGGAGAAAAGATTTTTGGGGAAGCAAATGGATTTTGAAAGTACCCAGTGAGAGAAAGGTTACTTAGTAAACATTTTTTTAATATTTAGGAAGACTTTTATCTTTACAGACAGTAGAAGAATACACCAGAAGACAAATTTGTATTTATGCAAAAAAGAATATTTAAATCGGGCACTAAGAAAACTTAATTATCCCACTATTTAATACAAAAACAAAACAACTTTAATGTGATTATGAAGGTAGCCTACATATGAAGAATTTAATAATCCTTTCTTCTCTGCCCATTTACAGGCAAAACAAACTGAGGGGAAGTGATTTATGGGAAGTCATGCATTAGTGACAAAGCCAAGCTAAATTCTCGGTCTCTGGACTCCCATGCTCTTTTAACTGAATTCAACTGCCTCCTCTCATACAAGAAAGCATCTGTAGCCCAACAAATGCCCTACTATTTGGTTTGGCCCTAAGTTAATATTATGCAGGGGTGGGGGAGGAAGAGCACATATATTATCTCAGAGCAATCCTGGTAAATATCTAAAGAAAAACAAAGTAACTGCCTAACTGCCTTAATCTGGTCAGATGCATCAAATTTCTGGTCAATTACAAAATTATGGAAACTGCCTTTAACAACATTTCTGTCTATACACATAAGTGTTTTATATGCAAAATCTAGAGGTCTCAGATTCAGCCCCAAACTGAATCCATTATGTTTCAGTCACACTGAGATCAGTTTCTCCAGGTCCTAGCCTCAACTGGATGGCATTTGGTCGAACCTAAATAAAAGTCATGCCTGTGGAAAGGCAGTGGTCTGCAGGAAAGTCCCAGAAGAGAAAGGGGAGGTGACACTTGTTAAGCAATTAATTAAAATGCCAGATTCTGTGCTGTGCAATTTTATTTCCGTTTTTTTTTAATGCAAGAAATATGTGGAAAATATATTGTTTTTCACAGTTCATAGAAATAAAACTTGAACTCTAGCCGGGGTTTAAAGTGTAGGAAATGGGATTTGTCCAACTCCCCAAACTATGTTATATCTACTATGCCAAGGACCCAGTGATAGTTCTTTGTAAAGAAAATAGATAATTGTGTAATATATTAACCCAAGTAATTGTTAGGCAGTTAAATTACCTTATTATTAAAAGAGCTTAATGTTAAGTAGGTATTTAAATTAATTTGTTAATAAAATGACTTAATTATTATGGGCATAACCATTAGATTCCAAATCTTATTTCTGAGTCCAAGAATGAGGAACACTGCATAAGGATAAGCATAAAAATGTTTAACAAAAAGCAACCTGCTTGGTGGTCGTTTATAATAACACGGATTATTGAACTGTATAGCATGTGGGGCTGAACAACGCAAAGTGGCAGGCAGGCTCTCCTTCTGAGCAAGGAACCATCACTCCAGCTCGTGCCCACACGCTGCTCCTTCGGCAGGCCTGGCCAGATCACATATATAAACCTTCATTCACAAGCTGAGCTGAATAAAGAAACCACATCGTCACCGCTAAACCACAATTCAAAGGACTTTTTCATTTAGGTGTAGTGAGCAGCAATAACAATGTAAGAGTAGGACTACTGATAAAATCCATTAACTATATGCATTTTTGCACATGTAATACTGTCTGATTCCAAAGCACAATGCTAAAAGAAAGAATGGATATATTTGGTTTTTAATCCGTGTGGTAGATGAGAGGCAACATGTTCAGTACAGAAACTGATATTTTTATGAAAATGCACTTATTAGGAAAGTATTCAGTCATTAGCATAATTACTGAGGCTTGCTAGATTAATTTGCACATGATTTGGACATTGTTTATAGATGTTGAAAACAGTAGTCTTTTTCTTAACAATAATTGCCTTTGTTTCCATAATTTAATACTCATATATTATCTATGTTTGATCAGTCAAGGAAGGCCACTTACATACATTAAATGTCAGGGAGGGGTATAAGAAATATTGTGGCCTTAATTCACTCTTTCCCTTCATTATCTTAAATTTCAAAATAGATGTCACACTTTCTCATGAACTTAACATGTATCAAATGACAGTAACTGACCAGGATTAAATTTGAAGTTTGTTGCAGAATTTAGTAGAATATGTATCAAAAACACAGAAGTATACGTTGTTACCCCCTTCTTCCCAAGCAGCAAATATACATATTCTTAGGTATCAGACAGTACATGGAATTGGGGAAAGGTTATAAATTTGTTAAAGCAACCACTTCAATTTGCTAGTAATTCAGATAATCCCGATTATTAATTCATTCTCCAATGTTTTAGAATATGGGAAACTCCAAGGTTATAGTTGTATTTGTAGTATCTATTTGAGGTACTGTCTACTGGGTCATGATCTTAGGATCCCAGGAGTCCACAGTCCATGTTAGGGGAGCTCCAGCTCACAGGTCACAGACATCCAGTTACTTCCAGGCCTCAAGCCTTTGGGGTTACGTCAGGACTGGGCCAGACCTCAGGAGACCTCCTGTGATTTGAAGGGTTGCTGAATCTCTTCCCAGTTTTAAGCGGTCCTGTTAGCTTCTTGGAGGAGGGCTGGTTGGCATGGGGCCTGTTTGCTTGAGAGTTGTCATCCCATCTGGGCTTGAGTGCCTGCTGGGCTGGGGAGTGTGTTGAATCATCAAAACCAAAGCCCTTAAGTTTACTGCACTTCCCACAGGGGCACAGGATCTTACAAGGCTCCTCAGTGTTCTCAAGTTGCTCCAAAGGATGTTTATTGAATTGGGCTTTCTGTTCTGCAAAATGCCAATAGTAGCCTAGAATCCTGACCTGAAACCTTCTAAGCTAGTCCTGGGGTATGACACCCCTGGAGTACTTGTTTTTCTGCCTGCCCTTTAGTACTAGTGATTCAGACAGACAGCAGTCATTAAGACAGATATGGGTTCAAATACCAGCTTCTACTCAGACCCCAGTGATGAGAACTTAACAAGCTGCCTTACTTGCCCAAACCTCAATTTCCCCATTTTAAAATGAGAATAAATGCCCATATCTCACAGAATATGGAGAAATATCAAATGATAAAATATATGTAAACATGCAGAAATCACTCAGCCCTAGTATTAAGTAGCTGTTACTATTACTGATATTGACATTTTTGCATAAGAGAGGCTTATTTTAATTCATCTTTAGTGATTTGAATACATTTTGGAATGAGTCAAATGTTTTTAATATTCTTAATAATGTGTTGCTTATGTAGATGTTTGGGATTTTAATGACAACCTTACTGTGAGATAAAATTGAATCCATTATTCTAATTTCTTCTAGTCTGTGTATTATTAGAGAAATACATCCTACAGGTCTAATCTCCAGATATCAAAATCTATCTGAGATAAGGAGAATTAACTCAATATTTTGAAGTTCCTTCTGACTTTATATCAAACACTGATAAATGAGAAAACAACACGGAGAGATTATTTTTTATTAAAGTTTTCTGCAAGAGCGTACTGAAATAATTGCGTGTATTCCCATTTTTTAATATACCACCCATCAATAATTGTCAACTATAAAAAAATAATAGCTTGTAAGTCCCATCTTGAGCAGAGATAAAGCTAAATTTTCCTTTTTTCTTAAATTGTCTTAGATGATGGAGGAATCTGGGCTGTGCCCAGTGCCTGGTGGTTTGGCCAGAGTGAAGAAACAATTTGAGAAGGACAAATTTGCTTCTTCTTGTGATTCTTTGTCTCAGTACCAATACCAGCACCACAACCGAGCTGAACAGGTAATGTTACTGCAGGTAATGGATAAATCACATACAGGCCAAGTGTTTTCATTTCAGTGCCAATGCAGAAAACCCCCTGTTCACTGGTACATTTATTTTCATTACTCATTAACAAATATTGTAATTTTAAGATGCTTTAGAAAATCATCTTTAAAGCATTTCAATGTATTGATTTACTGCCTTGGAGCATTTTATTTTGTTATAGAAATATTTTATATTTCTAGGAGATCATGCTAGAATATTTTTCTTCTCAGCTTCTCATGTTGCAAACATAAATGAAAATTAAATAGCCTGGGTTAGTCAACAGGTAAATAGAAATGTTGAGAGCCATGTTTATATCGAGCCTCTGCTTCTAGGTTATAATTCATGATAAACTATCTGCTCGCTGTTTACATAGATTAAATGTGAAGCATTATTTAGCTGATCATTGTGGTGAGTTTTCTGTTTTCTTTAAAATCGTCAAAAATTAGTAGTAGAGCCTGGATGTTACATAAAACTGGATAATGGACCTTCTACATTTTATCTTATATAAAAGATTTTCCCCCATTTCATTCCTCCATTATTCTATATCACCAAATATTGTCATGGGTTATAATGATTTTTGAATGTAAGAATCTCAGTGATAAAACCCATTAGACTGAGCTCGGCACTTTGAAAAATAGTAATTGCACTGTAAACAACTGAATTTAAGTCCATGTATTCCATGAGGAAGAGAGTAACTGGGGTACTTCTAAAATTTTGTAGTGTAAGATAAAAGGTTGTTTTTGTTTGGTTGGTTTCTGTTTTAAGAAAAATCTTTAGGGCACCTGGGTGGCTCAGTGGGTTAAAGCTTCTGCCCTCTGCTCAGGTCATGATCTCAGGGTCCTGGGATTGAGGCCCGCATCGGGCTCTCTGCTTGGTGGGGAGTCTCCTCTCTCTCTGCCTGCCTCTCTGCCTACTTGTGATCTCTTTCTGTCAAATAATAAATAAAATCTTTTAAAAAACAAGATAGAAAATCTTTAGGGTATTTGTAGTTACCTAAATTTTAAAAATTAAGGCAACCATGTGGTATCGTATGAGGGGGGGGATGTAGGGGAGGAAGTATATCAGATAGAATGATTAAAATTCTGATATGTGAAGTAGTATCTGTTTTCTTTTTCTGGCTTTGAGAAGTAAAAAATTCACAATATAAATAGCTCAATGAATTTTGGGTGAGATTTACTTTAACTTTGCCTAAAGGAAACAAAATATAAATAAGAAATTAAGACTAGATATATTTGTGGTCTAATATATAGCTGTTGAAAAAACATAGGAGTCTTATTTAAGTGAGTCAGTTATGTGCTTGAAACTGGTCAGCAATACAAAATGTAGTTAGTTAGTTATCATTAATAACTTCAGTACGAATTCCACAGAGAAATCTATGTATGTTTACAGATCTTTTGTTTTGCAGGGAAACATTGTGATCAAGTGTAAGGGCTATGGGACTTGTAGATCTGAGTTCAGAGGCCGCCCCTGTCATGAACGTACCAGCTGAGTGATACAGACACAAGGCCACCTTCGTGGCGCATGGCCCTGGGGAGTCCCTCGGGGCCCCATTCTCAGAAGGGCACAGCACTTAACTTAACATTTTGTTATCGCCATCTTGAAATTCTTAATACTTTTGGAAAAAGGGACCTGGGCCTGGCATTCTCATTTTCACCAGGTCTGGAAAATTATGTAGTCACTGCGACATAGACCAAATTCATCACCCCTCAACTCGGTTTCTGATTAAGATGACGTAACTGATGAGGGATTTGTCTATGTCATGAGGTTCCAGTGGAGAACTGGAACTGCTCTATGACAAAGAGCAGTTTCCGTGAAAGTATTTCATTATCTGTGAGATTTTAAGTCAGTTAGGACTACTGTAATTCCAAGAGACAGAAAGCCCAACCAAAAGTGGCTTAAGCCAAATGGAACATTGTAGATCCCAAACATGCAGTCTTATGGAAGGGAGCCCTGGTGCCCGCTCCACTATTGTATGGAGCAGCTGGCTTATTCCAAGCCTCCGGTTATGAAGTGTTTAGGAATGTTGCAAACCAGATAATGTCATGTTCATAGCTTAACATCCACCACAGATTTTTCAAATAGAAAAATTGGCAAATACAACAAATCAGGGATATTCTTTCTTTCTGTCTTCTTTTCCTTCTCTCCTTTTTACCTCCTTTTTTCCTTTTGAGAACCCATTATTAAATATGTATTTCCTTACTATTAAGGTATGGTCTCAACAATATCTCTAGCATAATAGCTAAGAGCATAGAAACTGGAGCCAAATGACTTGCATCTAAATCTGTACTTCTTCATCTATTAGTTGTGTGACATTAGGCAAGTTCCTTTGGTTATCTGTGCCTTGGTTTCCTCAATTATGAAGTCAAGATTACAAGAGTACCTACCTCATAAGTTTGTTAATGTTACACACACACACACACACACACCTGCTCTAAGCTCCTTGCGAAAGTAATCTGTTATCATAAACTGTAGCTCCTATTCTGGAACATGAAATATTAATGCATATGAGTGTAATAAATAAAACCAGGCACTAGAAGTCTGAATATCTGCAGGACTCTGGGCCTGTAGTGTCCTCTATGAACTTCAGTTTCATTATCAACTTGTAGACATGCTAATAATACCCAATAATTCCATGGGGAATGACTAAGCCTCGATCATGATGCCATGTAATATAAATAATATATAAAGGAAGCATGTTAGAATAAACTAGTAATTATCTTTTATTGAACTGTATGCTGAAGTCAGTGGGAAGATGAAAGGAAAAAACTCAACCATACCTTAGAAAATGAAACGAGTAATTTATAATCCTTATTAGAAACTTGAGATACATGTCAAATTTGGTTATAGAGGGGAAAACATAGAAAAATCATGTCTTAGATATTCACGTAAATCTTTAAAGCCATTATATGCATTCTTAAAATTGCCTCTCTTATCAGCGGGGATTGAGGATGTTTACAGGTAAAGGCGGATAGTTCATTGTGTCTTACCTAAGCTGCTGTCTACCCAGATGGTGTTTTCAATCTTTGCTTGTTGAGAGTACTTGAGATTTCTCTCTCTGCAAAGGCTGCCCTGGCCAAAAATAAGTAAATAAATAAAAATAAAAATATTTTGTTAACATATAAAAATTAATGTTAATTTGAAAATCAAGTTTAATTAGAATTAAAACAAAGAAAATTTGTTTTGAATTTCTGACAGTATTTGACGTCACATCTAGTAATAATCCTTTAAGGTGTAATAATTAAGTTCAGTCTGCCTCTCTGCTTTCTAATACACTAAAGTCAGGAGTTTCAGGGTAATTAGCTATTCAGTAGTCGTTTGGGAGATGAACAATGGGGCTAGACAAGTTTTGGAAATTAAGCTATCTCTTGGGTTAAAGATCCCTCTGTCTGCTGATCCATCAGACTATTTTATCAGACTGCTTTTATTCAAAAAGGGGTCTGAAATAGAAAAAAAAGGAGGTATGAAATATAGGAACTTTCATTTATGCCAGATATTTAAAATCTGAGATAATGTCCTATTTATATATTCTAGACTTGTCATGCTTCACGGTTCTGCCTGTTTCCGTTAGCAGCATCACCACTGCTGGCCTGTGGAGTATCCTTATGTAAATTAGAAAAAGCAGCTACTCTGGACCATCAGAGCCACTGGGTGAGGGAGGCGTGGGGCAAGGGTTCAGCTTCTTAAAAGAATGTGTTGGGGAAATGTTATTTAATCTTTTCCAGAATTCTTAAAAGGGTGCCTTGAAATACACTGCAGAACATATTAGAATACATGTGTTATTGCTGCGAAACGGCCATCATCTCTTTTCTGAGTTCATTTTCACTTGCCTATACTACCGTTTCTGTTTTCAAGACTTCCCTTTTCTTCTGTTTTTCTTTTGTAACAGCTTTATTGAGACAGAATTTGCATACTGTAAAAGCCACCCATCTTAATGTACAATTCAGTGGCCGTGTAGTGTATCCACAATGTCATGCAGTGTCACTGCCATCCAATTTTACGACATCCCCTTTCACCCTTGGGGTAAACCTTGGACTCATCAGCAGACTAAGACATTCCTTCTTGTGCCATGTTTTCACACTCAGGGTTTGACCTTCAACTTCTCATAGGAATGCCTTTCTTTCCCCCGTACTTACAACGTCCTGAGTAGTTCTTTGCTTATTAATTTTGAAGTCCTGGAAGCCTGGACTCTTCTGGGTGGCTTTTTTTTTTCTTTTCTAAGTGGCTTAAGTGGGAAGGAGCAGATGGAGCTCCAAAAATTTTGGAAGTAATCAGTGCAGCACAGTGCTTAGGCAACTGCTTTTATGTGAAAATGGCTGCACCAAATCCATGTCAAGAATGGGAAGAATCCCTGACCCTCGCTCCTGCAGCCACCCTGCACGTGGACCAAGGGGAAGCTGCGAGACAGTATGCACCTTCCTGCATATGTCTACTGTCTCAGAAACCCAAATGTAAATATTAGAGCTCTGTAAAGTTACATGGATTTGAAACAATCCCTTGACAATTTTAGGTTGATAGAAAACATTTTTGACAGCTTGTGATGGATATAATCTGACATCTGTGTGTTTTAGACTCTTTAAAGGTGACCCATAATTATTTTTTAGCAGACTACACATGTTTTTTTATCAGCAAAATGTCCACATGGCAAAGCATTTCTCATATAAGTGCTTTAAACCTACCGTTAGCTTTCTGCCATGTACATAATTCAAGGTCATAGATTTCTACTGACAGCGCCAACCTAATCTAGATCTCTAACAGATAAGTTTGTGATCAAAAGCGTGTCTCATGTTGTATTTTAATTGTGTACACTATTTTTTAATGACTCTTACCACTTAAAGTAACATGACTCAAATGGGAATCCAAAGTGATGGTTAGGTCTGCTGGCTCGAAAGCCAGACAGCCCGGGTTAGAATCCCCTGAGTTAGTCACCCGATCTCTGTAAAATGAGGATGAAATAACAGGTGTGTTTTAAGAATAAAATAGGATACTCCATGTAAAGTTGTAATTGAAATATCTGGCATATATAAATTGTTCAATAAACACCAGCTATTATCATCAACAGTATTTCCGCTAAGCTCAGAGAGCATAATCAGGTGGTAATTATTCTCAAAGGAGAATATGATTCATAAACATTTTATGTATATGTAAAAAGACAAAGAAGGATAACATTGCTCTATGCCTCACAAACACACACACCTCAATTTTTTTTTCCAGTTCTTTGGCCCTTGGAGACAGAGTCATTTCCTGGGAACTCATTAAGTAATTAAAGATTAGTTTAAAATTAACATCCCTCTGAATTCTTTGGGCATCTGTTGTTCTGAAGCAGTCAGTAACTTTAGTGCATATTTTAAAAATTGGAGTAACAGGTCTCCTTTTAAAGAAAAAAGTGCTTAACCCCCAACTCTAGGAAATGACAAGATGTGGGGGATCTCTGAGAAAGCCGAAGAGGGGACTAGGTATAGGACGTAACTTTGTACAGGCACACAGCGCCCTGGGATGCCATTATGAGCAAAAGCACGTTTTTTCAAGTGGGAGCAAATGAATAACACAGCATTGCTTTTAAAGACTGCTTTACTCACAGTATTGTGACATGATGTACCGAGAGGAAAATATAATTAATATATGAATTGAATCAGGCAAGAGAGGAAAAAGTCTACCCTGCTTGAATAAATGAGGATAGAGAAAGAGTTGAGGCAGTGTTGATTTTTTTCCATCTCTGCAAGTGCTGTTGCCTCTCAGCTCATTTCAGCTGATCTGTGGAAGGGAGAGAAAAATATCTGTAAAGGTAGAACCTACCTAGTGACATTTTCTGGTTTGCGCTTCACAACAATGAAGGTAAAACACATTCCTCCAATTGTCTGAATAAGATAGAGTAAGTGTTTTTTTCAACATCAATGCTAATGTGTACAAATACTAAGAAATAAGAGCCCCTATTTGCCAGAGCACCATTTCTTTCCCTGACACCAGCCAGGGAATCAGCCTGACCTTTCTCCAGATAGGCCAGCGAATACATATAATACAATAAATTCCCCTCCAGCCAAACCATTTTAACCATCTTCTACATCTCTTTCTCAGTGCCTATTGTGAGTGAGCTTTGGTACTAAAATGAACACAGTAAGATTAATTTTTGAATGCTGACTCAGAGTCAAAAGACCCAGAGTTTGCTAAATTGAGCAGGCAATAAAACAATGGCCCCAACCAACGGATGTCTGTAACCCACTAACAGCCAGACCTGCAGGAGCTGCTTTCTGCAGGATTTGGGCCACTCGAGTTCTTTATTAATCGAAACATCCCAGCTCCTCATGCCAATTAGGAAACCAGATTTGCCCTACACTAATAACTCAGTTTCCTTTTCGGTTCAGCAGGAAGTAGAAACACAGACTTTGATCCAGTTTTCGGTTCAGCAGGAAGTAGAAATCCAACCTCGATCCAGCTGTGGATTTGGAGAGGCACTTGATAAACTGAATTTTTCACCCCGACTTTTACATTCAAAACTACCTCTGTTGTGTTCATGACTGGCCGTTTCCTTACTGCTTTCCACACCTGTGCCCTGGCCACGGCTGCCTTGCCACCTGGCCACCGGTGACCCGCTACTCAATCTCTTCCTATCCATGTCTTCCTTCCTAGAGCTCTGCAGGTCTTGGGGGAAGCCCATACTTTTTTCTAGAGATATGAAATTGAAAGGAATTATATTTTGTAAAAACAATTCCTTGCGCAAGTTGTGAGGTAAATTAACTGCAGTTAGTATTACTCCCACCAACTATAATGAAAACAAAATCAAAACCACAAACTAAACTCTGCAAGAAGTTGTATTTCTTAGGACGAAAGAAAGAAAGGCTTTCCTAGAGGCCCCCCAAACCCTGCTTCTGTTACAGAGAGCCTGAATGAGCCTGGTTCCTCTGGAAGTGCGCCCCACACTCCTTATAGAGATTCTACTCCATGCTTCTACCTGAGGCTTCCCTGTTTGGGGGTACAACAGTTCAGTGGTGGTGGGTCTCCAGTGAGTCCTCTGTCCACAGGTTTCTACATCACCTGGAACGTGAAACAGGACCGCTTTTCAGAGCCCTTGACTGGTCCCCTCCTACCTCTTCTCTGATGAGATAAGGATTTAGAATCCAGCCATTCCTCCTGTGAGGCTGAAACATGGAGTCTCTGAGGGGAGCTCAGGTCCCCTGAGTCACCTAGGCCCTCCGTAAGGTCGGATCCTCAAGTGTAAATAAATACCCTGGAACTCGCCAGGCAGCCCAGGTCATTCTGATTAACTTGTTCTGGTGTGCGGTCAGGGTTGGGGGAATGGTACAACTTTCTGGGTCTGTGGAGAACATACAAAGCAAGAGCATAAGGAAGTCATGGTGAATATAGTAAATGTCACTCAGCCAAACCAATTTACTGGAACCCCCAAACCCCTGTTAGCTCCTTTATTAATTCCAAACACTATTGAAATACTATTATTTGTATATATACAAAGTCATATTTAAATATTAAAAATAAGCTAAATAATGATATAAATGAACTAAGGAAAGATACATAAAATTTTTAAAGTGAACCAATTAGAACAAAGATAAACTAAAAAATGAACAAATTTATTTGCTTAGGTCACACTAATGTACCAATAATTAACTAAAACTGAGATTTAATTTATTATTATAATCTTTTACCAAAAATGCTTTAATTTTATAGGATTATACAGTCTATACACCTAATGTCTCTTGAGTTTTTAACCTTTGATATTTCTATATAGATATTATTTTCTGAAAGACACGAGATTTAATTGTAAAGTGATCAACTTTATTAAATAATGTAGTAAACCTGCTCATAGTCATTTGGCTCTTTACATAACTAAACCAATGTGTCCACTTTCCCCAAGACATGAGGTGTTCCTATAAAGTACAGTTAAGACTAATGTCTGTGATCTACTGACATCAACTGCATTACCTTGGAGCCACATACTGTAACTCTCGACATCAGCTGTCCCCAGATGAAGTCCGTGGTAATTACTGCCTGCCTGCTGAGGTGTGGCCATAAAGCCTTAGTCATGGTCCCTTTGCAGCTTCCAATTTCAGCTGCTTTCTGCAGAATCTGTTGGTATACAAGTTCTGATAGACCAGAGAGGGATTCCCTCCTCCCTGCCCTGGGTTAGCACTGCAGGACACTCCGGTGTATCATTAAAAAGAGAAACACATTCTAATCCCACACTCTGAAGACCCTGGCAAAATGTTTGCCTTGGTCCTTTGTGGAAACTGTCTTCTTGGTGAAATAGAGTAGTCAGTCCGATGCATGCATGCAGCTGGGCTCCTTTACTATGTTGTTAATAACTAAATTAGATAATCTGCCTGGTGACTTGGAGAGGTTGAGAAATATTATCCTACAGAGGATGCCCTGGCACTATTTCTCAGACTGTCAGAGCCCTGGGAGGTTAGTACAAAAACCAGTAAGTGAGACTGAGTTGCAAGCATAGATGCAAGTGCTTTCAAAAAATCCCAAATTGGTTGCTATTCTTTCTACGATTCATCTTACTTGTGCTCCAAAATAGAATTTGTAGGAGCAACGTTTACCCCAATTATTGGAGTACCGCTACCACAGCTTTTCTTCTTAATGGGATTGTGGGTTTCTGTAAACCTATTTGTTCTTATAGAACCCATTTTCAATTTCATTTGCAGAAGACAAGTGCACTTACAGATACACCCTTCACTCCTTTCAAGGAAAATGAATTGGGATTGCTTTAGGGGAAAAGGAGTGGTGTGTGTGTTCCTATCTCAGGGCCCAGGGCTGTTGAGATGGTATCACTGGGACCCTTTCCCACAAAACACAAAACCACCGCCCAGAGTTTCATGCTCCTGGTGATGCCCCAAAAGTATCTGATGTTGATGAAGATGTAAAATACAGACATTGGCACATGATGGAATTTTATGTCATCTTGTAAGTACAGGAGGTGGGAGCCACGGAGGAAAAGCTGGAGGGAGGAATGCGTTGATATAGCCCCTCCTTCAATTTGAAGTCTTATATTAGTTTAAAAGTGGAAATGTGCTCTTTGTATAATTATACTTAATAGAATTCTCAAATATAGAAATAATACATTATACTAATTAAAACTGCTTTAATTTTGAATTGTTAGAATGGCAAGCTGTGGGATTTTAAGCTCATAGACTTTGCTTATTTTTGAGGAGCAAGGAAAGTTTTAACAAAAGAAGCCTTAACATTACAGAATCATTATGCTTGTAGAACTTAGTAGAAGCTGCAAAATGTTTTTTCCACAGTTACTTTTATGAAAATGGGTATTTTCTCTAAGCACTCAACATAAGATATTATTAGCTCTTTCTATTCCTTCTGCGTCTCATATTTCTCAAAACAAACCCATCCTCGTGGGTCTTTGAAAATTATTAGATTGAGACACGTCTGTCTATTCTTTTGCATGTTCATGTACATGTTCATGTATTAGTTTGCATAATTACAAATTAGCACACTCCCCACTCCCACCCCCCCAAAAAACCTGGAAAAATACAAGGCCTGAGAAAAGGAAGAGACATTAGAACATTCTATCCTCAGAACCATTCTATTGCAGAGATAACTGTTTGAGATATTGCTTGGGAAATTTGTTTTTTTCCAGTTTCTATGCAGATAATAGCACATGGAATAAGATTACATCTTCTTCCAACCACCTTGTTCTTTGTCCCTCTCTGACCAGAGTCATCTACCCGGGTAAGGAGCAACTCATTATCTACATAGGAACTAGCTGAGGCTACTATATTTCCTCCCCCATCAGGACAGGGCATGTTGTACCCCACCCACCGAACTGCTACCAACAGGGGGAGCCAAGCGCTCAATGTATCCCAGGGGATAATACCAAGAGCGCTAAAGACATCCTGCTTTGGCATCTGAAATTCATTCCTGTCTTCAGAGTACAAATTACAAAAATTGAATACTAGAATTCATATCACATGGTGTTCGGAAACATTTTCGGAAGATCTTGGGGAACTTTGATGAAGTCAGCCCTTCAGTTTGTGAACCTTTTATCGTAAATATTTTGTGCCATAATTCTAAAAATATTCACAGTTCCCCTCAAATTATACTTTTTTATCCTTTGGAGGATTAAAAAAGAAATTTTCCCTTTTTCCCCTCAACTCCTCCTTCATGCCCTTATTTTTCTAGGCCTTTTTCATTACTAGAAGGAATTATGATAATGACAAAACATACCATCAGGTCTGGGTACAGAAAACAGACAAAGAAAAGAAGCAATAATTTGCAGGGAAGAAGGAATGTGAAAAAACTATGCATGAGAGAATTATAGACAAATACAGAACTACTTTTTCCATATCAGAACCAAACGCAAATGTGTGTGTGTGTGTGTGTGTGTGTGTGTGTGTGTGTGTTCAAAAAGCAATGTCACAATGAGCTCTTGGCTCCCTACAAGCCAGTTCTTCCTGTGGTAACTTTTCTGACACCTCCTGCTTAAAACCCAAAAGGTCAGAAGGATTATGAGGCCCTGCTCTCACAGTCTTCATTCGTGCTGAAAATCAAGATCAAGAGAGCCTTTCCCATTCTGCTCCCCGGGAGGTTTCTGTCCTCCCTGAGCTCGCCTGAGGACACCTGCCTTACCATTTGACAGGTGTACCACCCCAGCCAAATGCAAATATATTGATTTGTTCCTATAAAAATACTGGCGAGACAGACAATACCTTTTCCCACAAAATGCACATTAAATCCTTTAATAATCATGGCCTCTGTGTTTGACACGTTCAACATAATCTCTCTTTTTACAATCTTGAGATATGGGATCAAATATTTATCTGAATATTTATCTGAATATTTGAAGTAAGTTGTAAAGACCTGTCATTCCTTTTTATAATTGCCTGTTTGAGTCTCATCTGCTCTGATCCATCCTTAAAGAACAAACTTGATCTTCAGATATGAGCCTCCAGAACGTGGGTACGTTTTCTGTCCTTTACAGTGCACCAGTATTGATAAGCTTAATTGGGAGGATATCCGTTACAGATCAGAGAACATGCTCTGATTTTTTTATAAGTCTATAGGAGTTAAATGGCTCAATTTTTTTTACTAATTATTGGTGTTTTTTATTAAATGAAACTACATAAGCATGTACTTAAAGCAAATAGTCCCTGGTCCTTTTTAATAAGAACCTCTTTTCAATTTTGAGACCTCTTAAACTTATGGCATTGATTTTTTTGTATTTATTAAACCTTTGCACTTGATGACCAATATTATATTGATAGAAAAGATATTTCACTGAGTCACCAGCCCAAAAAGAAAGAAAAAAATGTATAGTTACCTGCTGTGGTAGTGAAAAGATTATTGTAGTGAAAGCCCCTATGGTTTTTTTTTTTTTAAGATTTTATTTATTTATTTGACAGAGAGAGAGATCACAAGTAGGCAGAGATGCAGGCAGAGAGAGAGGAGGAAGCAGGCTCCCCGCCATGCAGAGAGCCCAGTGCGGCCTGATCCCAGGACCCTGAGATCATGACCTGAGCCGAAGGCAGAGGCTTTAACCCACTGAGCCACCCAGGCGCCCGCCCCGATGGTTTTTAAAGAGTTAATGCACAATACAAATTCATGTACGTGATTACTGATTTTTGGCCTCCAGAATTGTGCTGTTCTTCAGCATATTCAACTGGTTGAGGATAATGGCTTTCCTTTTCTTTTGTCCCTACCTTAAACACACTCTAAGCACATAATAAGTGCACATTGACTACAACACTTACTGCTTTTAGGTATTGAAAATATTAGTTCAAAATAGCTGGCTGATGGAATTCTTATGAAAACATTATATTCATGGTATATGTTTGGTGTTTTTAAAATCTTGCATATTCTTCCTTTAATCCCTTTTATGTGTAATCAACATGTAGATTTTAAGAAGAGTACTTTTTTTTTTCAAGATTTTATTTATTTGTTTGACAGAGAGAAACACAGCGAGAGAGGGAATACAAGCAGGGGGAGTGAGAGAGGGAGAAGCAGGCTTCCCGCCGAGCAGGGAGCCCGATGTGGGACTCGATCCCGGGTCTCCTGGATCATGACCTGAGCCAAAGGCAGTCGCTTAACCAACTGAGCCACCCAGGCGCCCCACTTCAATCTCTTTTCACTTCACATGTTGCTAGTAGATACATTCACCAGTGGAATTGCAACTAGTTACCCTTCTATTTTTCCCCATTTTTACTTATTTTGAAGAAAACCCAAGTGATCAGAATAATTTATTTGTAGCCATAATTGATCATTACACTGCCTTGTTTGCACAGATAATCTTGAAATGGTTGCCTCAGAGCGAAATCTATTATATTGTGCTTCTTCCTTCTGTTTGGATTTTATATAAATATTTAAAATGTCATTCCTCCCGGTGAACAAGACTGATTGCCACAGAGAGGCAGAGGGACAGTAAAAGAAGGAGGAAGGTTTGTATTAAGGGAACCCTTTCTGAACTCTTGGCAGGCAACTTGTTCTACCTCAAAGTCTTCCTACATGTATTTGTAGTATCACATGGAACATATATGGCCAAGAAGTAGGCCCAAATCAATTCCATAAGACATGAAGAGTGTTTTTTACTATGTTATTTGTTGTCAAAAATAAACGCCTTTATTTATGTTTTTAGCTGGTTTCCATTTGGTTAAGAAGACCTCAGTGTTCATGAATTATACTATTATAATAGGGATCACGGACACTTTTTTTTTTTTTGACATTTTTTGACATTTGAAACTCCTTCCATACTTGGGAACTCCTGTCCAATGAGGCAAAACCAGCCTCCATGAGGAGAAGCTGCAAATACCACACATTTACTCTCCTAGACTTCCTGGTATCTAAGACCCCCACTTATGAACTAGATTGTACCAGACACCCCCAACTCAGACTTTGCATAAAGAAATGATGAAATGACATGAGAAGCAGGGACTATATGGAATTAATCTTAATTATGGCTGGTGGCGGGAGATCAGCAACATCCAATTTCAAGAAATAACTATTCTAGAAACAACATCCGTTATGTAATTTTGATAGCTTCGGCAATGAACGTGTCTGGTGTTCATTGTCAGCAGCATGAGTGCATTCAACAGATGGTTCTGCAGCATTATTCAGCGTTGTTACTGGCTACAAAACCTCCAAGTCTTATTTTCTGGAATCCTGGAGATTCCATGAATTCCACTCCCCACCTCTGCCACCTAATGTCTCTTTAACAATTACCTTTCCTGTTTAAATCACTCAGACTCTGATGCTTGAAGCTGGGAGCTGTGACTGGATAAAAAGATATTAATATACAAATCTTAACATTCTCAATTTTTTCTCTAAATGATAATCATGCAACAGGACTTTTGGGAAAGAGCAACTGTGGGAAGAAATGCATAACCGTAGATTAAATCTCTGTGAACTGACGGTTCACCAGGTATCAGTTCATTAAAGGTGAACTGAATAGGTGATCGCAAAGTCCCACTGCGGCCAGGTCTCCGTGGACTATTTCTATGTCCAGCAGCCAGAGTAATTTGGAAGAGTCATGATAGGCACAGGTACCTTTTTGCTTATCTCTCTTTGAAAAAACCCCAAATCCACTACTTCTCCGGTGGGGGGAAAATGTATCTATTAGGACTTGTTTCTTCTTCAGTTCCTGGGCTTAGTTCTAAAATAAAAAATTCATGGTAAAGTTCAATGGTAAAATTCATAGACAGAGCCATTGACAATCTACTTTCTTCCCATCTTTTTTTTTTTTTTTTTTTTTACCTTGCTTACTGTGTAAATAGCTCACACAAAGTGTGCAATGAATATCTGTTAAGGGCACTTATGAGCCAGGTGTTCACTTATATGAACTTATTTCCTCCTCATAATAACCTTCTGACACTG
>PITA01005102.1:0-51042 GCA_004023965.1 Spilogale gracilis | reverse complement strand
TTGGAATCTATGCCTTATATTTTTTTTATTCAGCTGATAGTCATTAAGCACCCACCATATGTCAGGCACAAAAACTCAATAATGAATATATTATTTTGCCCTCAAGGAGCTCACTATATCAGAGAAATAGACATACAACAAATAATTAAAGTGCAATTATTCTATGATAGAAAATATAAATGAGACTTCTTGGGACACAAGGAAGTGATAAACTTTACTCTAAATAAAAGAAGGCCAAGGAGGACATCTGAGAGCAGAGAATGCTCCAGCTGAGATTTGAAATAATTTTTCATGAGTATAGAATTTCATTCTAGGCAAAAGGAACACCTTGTACAAAAAGTAAAATAGTATATTTATGAGTATAGTGAGATAAAATTGAGGCCTGAAGCTGGAGATGTAAGCAAAGCCCACATAATAAAGAAGACTCTATGTTATGTTAAAGAACTGTTATTTTATTCGAAGGCAATCAGAAGCCATTTAAGAAACTTAAGCGATAGAGTAAGATGAATAGATCTACACTTAAGAAATATATGTCTGGTTCTATAGTGTTGAGATAAAGGGGATCAAGTTTAGATGGAAGAAGAGTTAGGAGACTGCTGGAATAGATTAAATATACAAGGACTTATGTGGATCAGAAGTTTAGGGTAAAGAGAGCATTGACTTGATCAATAATTAAACACAAAATTCATAGGACTTATAAATCCATTGGATATTGGTAAGAGAGGGGTGGTAACAAAGGTAGACTTCTGTTTCTCTATTTTGGTTTGCATTAATTAGCAAAAGATACATATAGCCTCTGCTTTTCTTTTTCATTAAAATATATTTTTTTAAGATTTTATTTATTTACTTGACAGAGAGAAACACAGCTAGAGAGGGAACACAAGCAAGGGGAGTGAGAGAGGGAGAAGCAGGCTTCCTGCTGAGCAGGGAGCCCCATGTGGGGCTCAATCCCAGGACCCTGGGATCATGACCTGAGCTGAAGGCAGGTGCTCAATGACTGAGCCACCCGGGCGTCCCTTCTTTAAAATATTTTCATTCTTCTTGCAAGCTTTTTATTTGCAATTTCAGTGTCGCTTGAGACTCAAAGTTTTATCCTCTTTTATTGTGGTTTTATATTTATTTATATCCTTGTGGCACTTTGGTTTTAAGATGGTTTATGTCTATGCTGGATTGAAATATTGTATACGTATGTATATCTTTAACACACATCTACATAAAACTTCTAGAGGGCATCCTTTACTGCAAATTGAATGTTTTTATGTGGCCTGCTTTTTTAGTTTGTCAAATAAAATATTGTTATTTATATAACTAATATGGTTGATGGTCCAGTTGAGAGTGCATCTTTTATATGTTCTTTTTATGAATCTTCAGCATTTTTGGACGCAGGGATATGGCTCTATAAATAACATTTTTTTGGAAAGAAGAGGACAGTCAGAGCTCTAGCAGTTAAAACTGTCATTGCTTATTCAGAAATCTCTCTTTGAAGTCAAATATTTCTACTTTCAAATCAAGTGCTTTTTATTAGAAAAGTTTTGCTCTTACTAGCTAAACATGACGAAAGCATAATTATTTTCAGTGAAAAAAAGTTGAAATTAATTGAATGATAATTCTTCTCCCAGAGATTTATGTAATAAAACTACATAATTCATGTACTTGTATTTATTACAAATCTTGCCTCAAGAGAATTTCAAGCTGAGCATTGCTATTCCATAAATATATATGACTGTATTTTTATATATTGCAGATACAGAGATGGATGGATAGATGATTGATTGATAGGCGTTTAAGTAGATTGAGATATAATTATAGAAACTTTTATTAAAACAATACTGACAATGCCTCGTAGAGTGTGGGAGATAGTTTTTTGGTACTTAGGAGCTGCTGGTTGAGTAAATGCATAGGTGAAGCTATAAAACATCACTTATGTTTAGAGATGCAATGATTTCAAAGGAAAATGTCACAACCTTACCTTTTTAAGTTTCTTTTAATGTTCTGCATCATCAGTCTCCTTGGCTCTGACAATCCAAGTAGGTATATGCTCATGGCTTTACTATTGAGCCAAATGAAATTGGAAGATTCACTTCTGAGTTTATTAAATTATACAATTATACAAAGAATCAGGGCTTGTAATTGCCTTGATTCGGCTTTCCTCTTGATATCTTTTCCTATTTGTATAAATTAAAAATTAGGAAAAAGTATTGTCTTTCATTGTTATCATAAATATCTCATCTTAACTCCTTTATGTCATAGTAATTCTGCTCAATGCATCCTGCAGTTTCTAGATGATGTTTGACAACATTTCAATTTCATCAACTCAATGAATACTAATTCACTAAAAAAACCCACAAACTAGTCTGTTTAATACCATGAAGATTTTTTTTAAGATTTATTTATTTATTTATTTATTTATTTGAGAGAGGGGGGGAGAGAGAGAACAGGAGCAGGGGGGAGGGGCAGAGGGAGAGGGAGAAGCAGATTCCCTGCTGAGCAGGGAGCCCAATGCAGAACTCGATCTCAGAACTGTAGGATCATGGCCTGAGCTGAAGGCAGACATTTAACCAACTGATCCACCCAGGTACCCCAGCACCATGAAGATCTTTTTTATAAAAAGGCTATTTGAAAAAATATTTTTCTATTTTGAAAGATTCTTTCCCTTTGTGTATGTTTGTTGTCTTTGTGCATTTTTTGGTTTCTTGGTACAGGCTTCTCCTCCCTCTGATGTTGCCAATTACTCCTTAATGCATCACCGCACTGCCCATATTTATCCAAAGATGTTCTGATCCCTAGCAATGTTTTCAAGAGGCCTCTTGCTGAGAACACTTTGTAAAGTGATTGACATGTTATTGTTGTACACATCAGCTTCAGTAATTTCACCAACCAGTTATGAAATGTTCAGTATCAAAGACTGTTAGTTAAAATACGAGAAAATAAAACTGTACGATTATGTGGAAAAAATTTAGACTTTCAATTTTTAAACTAGACTTAAATTATACAATTTTCACACGTTAGAAAAAATGTGACTAATTGCCTATGCACTTACTCCTTGATATTTAAGACTGGCAATGTGTGTAAGGTTGGGGGAGGTAGTTATCTACTATCTGCCAGGATGCTAAACATTGAGATTTGAGGATACATGAGTTCAGTTAAATGAGAGGTTCATATTATCAAATAATGACTGTAAAATGTGATAAGTAGATAATAAAGCTGTGTACTGGCAGGATGGGAAAACAACAACAACAACAAAAAGAAGCAGGAATAGGTAACTATAGAAAAGTCAGGAAAGTTTTTGAATAGAAAATAATTTTTGAGCCATGATTTCAAAAATGTATAGTGAAATGTAGAAAAGCCTTAACCTGAAGCTCAAACCCTAAGGAAATCAAATTTTATATCATAAATTTTTAAAGAAAAAATTTAAAATATAAAGAAACAGGGCACCTGGATGGCTCATGGGTTAAAGCCTCTGCTTACAGCTCAGGTCATGATCTCAGGGTCCTGGGATTGAGGCCCACATTGGGCTCTCTGCTTGGTAGGGAGCCTGCTTCCTTCTCTCTCTCTGCCTGCCTCTCTGCCTACTTGTGATCTCTCTCTGTGTCAAATAAATAAATACAATCTTAAAAAAAAACTAAATATATATATATGAATATATATATAAAGATAAATATATAATATAAACTAAATATAAATATATTTCTTTATATATATGTATATATATATATATAAAGAAAGAAAACCCATGGCCAAAGAAACAGATTTGAATTTGAATATATCCAAATTCAGACAAACATAATACATTAACCAGAAATCGGTATGTTCATCACTTAAAAGAAAGAACTGCTTATTCTTTCAAACCTTGAATCCACTGACAGTTTTGCTAACATAAATAGCACATTTTTGGTATTGTTTATGTCTGTTTTACAAAGATGCAAATAGCATTAATACATCATCACTATTCCTAGTTTTATTAAAAATGAGATTAGTGATGGGTAAAATAGCTGCATTATTGGCATTGAGCATGAACTGTTTTTTCCACTCTAGGGAGGCAGTTACTATGTATTATTCTGCCAAATTTTTATCACATTTTTTTCTTTTGGGTATACTTCCAAAAGTCACAATAATAGTGAGTCAGCATAAAAAAGAAAAGAAAAGAAAAAATGGTCCTATTCTTTCCTTACTCGTAATGCTAGAGTGAGTTTGATTTTTTATTGCTAGGAATGTACAATGCCTTTCCCAGTAAAGATAAAAACAATGACAAACTGAGTAGACAGAAGGTGAACTCTTTTCTGTGCTGGAGAAATCTCCTTAGAAGTATATAACCAGGGCATCTAGATGGCTCAGTCAGTTAAGTGACTGCCTGTGGCTCAGGTCATGATCCCAGGGTCCTGGGATTGAGTCCTGCGTCATGCTCCTTGCTCAGGAGGGAGCCAGCTTCTCCCTCTGCCTGCCACTCTCCCCGCTTGTGTGCACTGTCTCACTCTAATGAACAAATAGATAAAATCTTAAAAGAAAAAAGAAATATATATCAAGGACAAGATTTTTGTTAAGAAACTTGTCTAACATATGAGCTGACATCAAATTGGTGAGACCTATTCAAGCATCATATTATTTTGAGATTGTGTCACATTCTCTCTTTTAGATTCCAATATTAGAGTGCATATATCATCTGTTTCTCTTTCTATAAGAAGATGAATGAAATGGGGGGAAAAGAAGAGTTTCAGTGTGATTTACTGACTTACCCAAGATTACATCATACCTAGTAGAGAAGCGAGTTAATACAAGATCCCCGTTTCTGACTCCTGGTTGATTCAACTTGTGAACAAGACTGCATTTTGTCTCTTGCAGCCTGAGCTATATTTGAATTTATATTGAAATTCAATATTGAAATATACTGAAATATATTTAAATGTAATATTCAAGAACCAATTTTATTAATGGTTTTGTGTGAATTTATGTATAGTGTTCTTGCCAGAATTATTACATCTTATTTGTGTAATTTGATTTCTCATGAGCATGATGATCCATCCTTTTACATAAACCTTACTTTGTAGATACCAGCAACTGAGAAGAGTGAAAGTCAGATTTAAAATCCAAACTCAACTAGTTGTGAAATATGAAACACAGTAATGATAGAAATAAAGTCTTGGCATATTTTAAGAGAGACTTTATATAAATTACAGCAACCTGGGGGCAGTAAAATTGATGTGTTGACACTAACATACCAAACTCACATAGCAATTACAGTTCTGTTGAGTAATAGCACAGAAGTAGAAACTTACAACGCTAATCAAATTTATGTACCCTGGTACTGTTTATGTTGTATCATCTCCTACAAGAAAATACATTTAGATATGATAGGCATGGCTTGTTTTTACTCAAATAGATACACATTCAGTATAGAGTGCCTAGAAAGTAACTTTCAAAATATGTCAAAAATACATTTATTTACTGTTTTTTACTCCCTATGTTTGCATTTGTCTTTTTTGACATACAGATTCAAACCACTAACTCTATTCTTTCAGCCTGATGATTAGCAGCAAGTGTGAGACACTAAAATTTCTATAGGTTCCAGGCAAGTTTTTTTTTTTTTTTTTAATATCAATGTGGTGTTACTTAGTGAATGATGGGAACAGTGACCAACTGAAGAGCACATGTCCCAGCTAAAGAGGTTGGCCACTACTTCGTTCCAGCAGGCAACTCACATGTTAGAATATGAGCCCAGGATTGTCAGATATTTAAAGTTTACAAAAGCAGGCAGAAATCTTGATTTTTATAGGCATTGACTAATTCTAATTTTTAAAACACCATTTGGGCCAAATAACCACGTCTCTGTGCCATAGCTCATCACATGGAACTGTAAATGGAAGCATGATTCTACAGTAATGGTCATGGTATCCTTCAGTAAGAACCTTGGCACTGGTCAGGTTCCCACTGCCCTTTGCTCTTTCATTGTCTATTTAATCAGTATCATAAGAAAGCCGTAGACCATTTCCATTGTGTATTCACAGATGGAAAGACGTCTCACAGTTGTCAACAGTTGTCACAGGAAGGAGTTATTTGTGCTCATGCATTTTCAGTGATTGTTATTGTTCCCTACAGCCTAATGTTTCTGATCCTTAAATAAAACTTGATTATGCAAAGCTTCTTATTAAATCAAACTTTGGTTATTTGAACTTAAAGGAAAGGATATAGATTATTTATTTTCTATACTCCCTCTTGAGAGAGTAAAATACATGATTCGCTCATTGTTTCATCTCATTTACAGGACATTGTCTGACAAATAGACGACTGAATGAAAATGATTTATTAATAGAAGTTTGCTAATTTAGTCATCCACACATTAAGTAAAATTTTCCTTAGCACAAATTGTATGCCAAGCATGTTATTAAATATCATTTTGTATATGTGGATTATTAACTCAGGCTAGAAAACCATTCTGCTTCAGGGAAAAAAATAACACTGGTATTCAATTTAATGAGATAAAATCCACAGTTTTTCAGCCTTATTGAGGTACAGTTACCAACTTTATAAGACATTTAAAGTATATATCATGATTATTTGATATATGTATACATTGTGAAAGGATTTCTAGTTAACTAATATATCCAATGAAATATAACCTACATTCTAGAGTATAAATTTACATTTTGACTTCAGTTCTCTGTAGAACCTTCAGGAAGATGCCAACTCTTTTTCTTAAGTCTCCTTCATAGAAAAATGTAAGATCAGATCATATTATATATCTCTAAGCAGATGTCTGAGGACCGCTTGGTTAATCAGAACTTTTACCCTGTGTACCAAATACCCTTAGGGGGAAAAAGCCACAGACTACAAGCCTACTAACAACAACAATAACAAAAAAAAAAGATCAAGGTCTCATTAATAAATTTTAAACTTATTTGTGGTTTAAAGGATTAGAATTTGGCAGCTCAAAACTATTTAACTTTGTGTAAAAAAAAGTAGTGCTCCTATATAATGAATAATAATGGACCTTTGCTCACCTGGCTATTCTCTACAAAGGATAATTTTTAAAAAATCATATCTCAAAAACATTATTTGACGGTCAAGTAGATGAAAGTGAACTCCCAACTTCAAACGAGTTCAGATTCATGTGTTCTTAAAGAGTAATCTCTTCATATCCTTATTGTTTGATGTTAAGATTTTTAGCAATATGCCAGCTGATTCATCATATCAATAACCTGTCATATACTTGTATCAGATCACAGTCTATAGTAACAACAGGACTGGATTACCAAAACAAAGAGGAGCTTCAAAGCATCCAAATCAGCTAGGGTTACTTGGGCTAATTTAACCAAAATCAAAAATAGCCCCATCTGTGAAGAGAGAGAAATACAGACTAATATAATATGGTCTGTTTATGTTGGTTGTAGTCTTCATTGGAATTCTAGATGTGTCATCAAACTAGATGGGCAACTTGAAGACTGTGGTGTCTTTCTGTAACACGAAAGGTTGGCTTGTAAATAACAAAATATATTTTTTTATCAAAGATTTGCATTTTCTTTTTGAAGTTCATCTTTCTCATATTGTAGCTTACTAAGGGTAGTAGGCAGAATAACGGCTCCTGAAGATATCTATGTCCTAATTCCCCAAATCTGTGAATATGTAAGTCACATGGCAAAGGAGAATTAAGAGTGCAAATAAAATTACAGTTGCTAATCAGCTGACCTTCTGAAAGGGAGAGAATCTTGGATTATCCAGATTGGCTCCATGTAATCACAAGTTTCATTAAAAGTAGAATAAGGATGGGGCACCTGGGTGGCTCAGGCATTAAGCATCTGCCTTTGGCTCTGGTCATGATTACGGAGTCCCAGGATCAAACCTCACATCAGGTTCCCTGCTTGGCAGGAAGCCTACTTCTCTCCGTCTTACTCCCCCTGCTTGTGTTCCCTCTCTAGCTGTGTTTCTGTCTGTCAAATAAATAAATAAAATCTTTTTTTTTTTTAAAGTGGAATAAGGAATTGTAAGAGAGAATCAGAGATGGCAGTATGAGATAACCTCAGCTTGATATAGTGGGGCCAGGAGCCAAGGAATACAGGCAGTCTCTCAAACTGCAAAAGGCAAGGGAACTGATTCTCCCCTAGAGCCTGCAAAAAGGAATATGGACCTAACACCTGCCAACAACCCCAGTCAAGGCTTCTGACCTACAGAGCAATAAGATATTAAGTTTATATATTTTTAAGCCACTAAGTTTGTGATAATTTGTTACAGCAGCCAAGCAAACTAATACACTGAGGAACTTTAATTTTTTAATTAAATTTTACTATTAACTATTTCTCCCGTTAATTAAAAAAAATTAAAATTTTCAGACTTTTCTTAAAACATTGTATATTTCTTTATTCATTTATTTTCAGGAGATTATACACAGCAGCCAGGTTGACATTTCAAGAAGCAGCCAGGAAATGGGAAAAAATGAACAAGAAACTTCCAAAACACACAAAAGTGATGTTCTTGGAACAGAAATGGTAACTACTTAGAAAGACAGTACTTTCCAAACAGTTTACAAAGCTGTGTAGAAATCCTGACCTCATTGTAAGCAATTGTTTTTAATGTCCTTTATGTGTTTAATATAAATGTATATTCCATGGTCTATTTCCATATTTTGGAGTTGACATTCTTTGAAAAATAAAATGAGCACCCTAAAACTTTGAGTGCACTTTAGATTAATTCATATATATTCTGTTATAGCCTGAGCCCATGCATTAAAATAAAACAGAGAAGTTTAATTAGCATCTCTCAACATTCACTGGCTTTAAAAAAATCACTGTGAAATGAAGAATATAAATATAGTACTAAAATAACTGACTTCTTAAAAACAATTCCTTATTTAAAATTATCTTTAAACATAGGTCTCTCATCTTCAAAAGCACACTGAGGAAATAAGCCAAGCTTCTCAGTTCCATCAGTACGTTCAAGAAACAGGTGAGAATCTGTTATTATTGGACCCCAATATACCTTGCTCCTGATGATGTGTGTGTGTTTGAGTGGAAGCCTTCCAAGGTGCAATCCCTCCCACAGAGTAAATTTAGTAACTATGACTCATGGCCCCAAAGGGGACAGAGTAGTATTTCTATATATAATTAGGTTCTCTGTGTGGTAATGGATGCAATAAGCTTCTGAAATAGTTCAGTGCCCATCAGCCTTATGAATTCATCTTAAAAGCCTAGAAGGTGCTACAGTTGATCTTAGCCAAAAGGCCGAGAAGCGATAAAAAGCCTAGAAGGTAGTACACCAGCCTCTTCTGAATTGCTTTTTGCCTCAAGGACCTAGAATAAAACTTAATGTTTATCAAGCTCCCTGAGAACGGAAATGTTATCTGGATTGTATTACTTTTAATAACATATTTAAACACTTCTAAATTCAGTTTTGCAACCTACAGATATGAGATTAAACTACAGACAACTGTGCAAGTTTGTGTAAGACCTGTACAGTTTGTCTTGCCTATAAAAAGAGAATGAAAAGTTGAGTTGCCTTGAAGAGCTACAAAGGACAATTTAAGCCAATTGTGACCCAATCATTACTTGGCTCTATCTATTTTGGATTTATTTTGATTTTCCTAAAGGAAGAAGGTCTTGAAACTTGAAAAACATATACAATTAAAATCAACAACAGTTTCATCACTTATGAGTTCCCATCCAGAGATAACCACCACTACTGTTCTTCCTATATTTCTTGACAAATATTAACTTACAATGAAAGGGTTCCCTATGTACCTTGAACCTTTTAATTTAACATATATTGTATGCAATTTCCTTCTCAAACATCATGTTTGTTATATACCACCCCCGGTATTCTTTTCTATTTGTAGTCATTGATACTCCTGATGATGAAGAGATTCCGAAGGTTTCAACTAAGTTTTTAAAGGAGCAATTTGAAAAGTCTGCCCAGGAAAACATCCTTTATTCTGACAAAGAGATGGCCTCAGCCAAGCAGAGTAAAGTAAGACAATTTCTCTGCACAGAAATATGTTCAGTGTAAAACCAGATGTAAATGTTTAGCATTTTCAAATTATTGAATGTTTGATGTGGTTTTTCAAATAAATCCTGAGCCAGTACTCTTCTGTTCCATAAGGAGGATATTATTCTACATGAGAAAAGCAGTAGAGTTAAAACTTGTGTCATGAGAAAAAAATGGAAAAATTATATGTGCTCTAAAGTTTAATAACTAGTATTAGATAAAATAATAAAGTCAATTTTAAATGTCAGATACTCTGCTTAAAATTCCAAGGAAAACAAAACAACTCTCAAAAGTACTTTAAAACTTTTATTGTTTCCCTCTAGATTACTCAGCATAGCATATTAAGCAAAGGAGGACGAATAATCAAGATTATGTGTAAATGTTAAAATACTGAACTGTTGATGTATCAAATGGGGAATATAACTCTGAAAGTGCAATGGATTACAGTAAAGATAGTAACAAATACTAAATATTGCTCCTAAGTAGGTCTCTCAAAGGAGTCTGTCACCTGTTGTTTCCAACGGAGATACCATAGCAGGTGGACAGGTGAGGGGCAGTGCCTAGGATGTCTTCATCACTACAGCCATTTTTATAAGATGTGATTTTCTCTCCCTTAAAGATCAGAAGTGAATATGACGGGACTTTAAAACCATCATCAGTTGTGGGTACCTCTTCCACTTCCTGCATGTCGACCTGCCAGAGGAAGGAAACATCAACCACAAAACACAATGACCACAGTGCCACTTCCTCAAATCTGGTACAAGTTAATGCCACTGCCATGGGAGAGACCGAAGAATTTCCTCCTCCCCCACCTGACAGATTTCAAACTCCAATAGATATGACAGCATTTTCCCAGTCCCCTGATTTCCCCAGCCCTCCTAGAATACCACCAGTACCCAAAGAATTATATTCTAAGCAAAGAAATTTGTATGAATTAAACCGTTTATATAAACACATGCATCCTGAGTTAAGAAAAAACTTAGAAAGAGATTATATCAGTGAGGTTTCTGAAATTGTCTCTAGTCAAGTGAACCCAGGGAGCTCAGTTTCAGCAGATGTGCAACAAGCCCGGTATGTTTTTGAAAACACAAATGACAGTTCTCAAAAATCTCTCAATTCAGAAAGAGAACACTTGGAGTGGGATGAAATTCTGAAAGGGGAGGTACAGTCCATGAGATGGATCTTTGAGAATCAGCCTTTAGATTCCATCAATAATGGCTCTCCAGATGAAGATAATATCAACAACGGCATTGCTGATCAAGAAATCATTGCTGGTGGTGATGTGAAATACACCACATGGATGTTTGAAACCCAGCCCATAGATACCCTGGGGGATCATTCTTCTGGCACTGAAGAAAACGCTGAGAAAATTCCTGAGCTAGCCAGAGGAGATGTCCGCACAGCCCGGTGGATGTTTGAAACAACACCATTAGACTCAATGAATAAAATGCATCAAGAAGCATCAGTGGTAACTGCCGTAAAGGACATAACTGGTGGGGATGTCAAGACTGTGAGATACATGTTTGAAACTCAACATTTGGATCAGCTTGGACAGCTGCATTCAGTGGATGAAGTTCACCTATTGCAACTCAGGTCTGAGCTCAAAGAGATTAAGGGAAATGTTAGGAGAAGTATAAAATGTTTTGAAACTCAACCATTATATGTTATTAGAGATGGTTTAGGTCAAATGCTAGAAATTAAAACTGTTCACAGAGAAGATGTTGAAAAAGGAGATGTGAGAACAGCACGTTGGATGTTTGAAACACAGCCCTTGGACACAATTAACAAGGATATAACAGAAATTAAAGTTGTCCGAGGAATATCCATGGAAGAAAATGTCAAAGGTGGGGTGAGTAGGGCAAAGTGGTTATTTGAAACTCAACCTTTGGAGAAAATCAAAGAAGAGTCAGAAGAAGTCATTGTTGAAAAGGAAACAATAATAGGTACAGATGTCTCCAGAAAGTGTTGGATGTTTGAAACACAGCCATTAGACATTCTAAAAGAAGTTCCAGATGCAGATCCTCTAAGATCTGAAAAGATAATAGGAGGTGATGTACAAACTACCAAGCATCTATTTGAAACACTTCCAATAGAGGCTTTAAAAGATAGCGCCGATGTAGGAAAACTTCAAAAAATTACTGCCTCTGAAGAAGAAAAGGGGGATGTTAGACACCAAAAATGGATTTTTGAAACCCAACCTCTGGAAGATATTAGAGAGGATAAAAAAGAATACATAAGAACAGTGAAACTTGAAGAAGTTGACAAAGGAGATGTAAAGAATTACACACATATCTTTGAATCAAACAAGTTAATGAAATTTGATGCATCACACAAAACAGAAGTGGAAGGAGTGACAAGAGGTGCTGTGGAGTTAAACAAATCACTCTTTGAAACAACACCACTATATGCAATTCAAGATCACCTTGGAAAATACCATCAAGTCAAGACAGTCCAACAAGAAGAAATCCTAAGAGGTGATGTAAGAAGTTGTAGGTGGCTTTTTGAAACAAGACCCATTGACCAGTTTGATGAAAGCATTCATAAATTCCAGATAATTAGAGGAATATCTGCTCAAGAAATACAGACTGGAAATGTGAAATCTGCTAAATGGCTATTTGAAACCCAACCTCTTGATTCAATTAAATATTTTAGTAATGTGGAAGAAGTAGGAAGTAAAACTGAACAAGTGACAGATATTGTTAAAGGGGATGTCAAAACTTGTAGGTGGCTTTTTGAAACCCAACCAATGGAGTCTCTTTATGAAAAAGTTTCATTAATGACTGGCAGTGAAGAAATTCATAAGGGAGATGTCAAAGCCTGTACATGGCTCTTTGAAACTAAGCCACTTGATACCATAAGAGATGACTCCGAAGCAACAGTCAAACTGCAAACTGTAAAACAGGAAGAGATCCAAGGTGGGGATGTTCGTACAGCATGTTTTCTTTTTGAGACAGAAAATTTGGACAGCATACAAGGACAAGAAGGAAAAGAAATCAAGGCCATGGAAATGGATATCCAAGCTGGGGATGTTTCCAGCATGAGGCATAAATTTGAAAATCAATCTCTAGATTCTATAAGTTCCAGTTCAGAGGAAGTTTTGAAAAAGATCAAAGCCCTAAAGACTGAAGATATTCAGAAAGGCAATGTTTTAAATTGTAGGTGGCTTTTTGAAAACCAACCAATTGATATGATAAAAGAGAGCCAAGAAGGTGATGAATTAGTTAAGACAGTGACAGACATACAAGGTGGGGATGTAAGAAAGGGGTGCTTTATTTTTGAGACTTTTTCTTTAGATGAGATTAAAGAAGAATCTGACTGTATCAGCACCAAGAAAACAATTACTGAAGAAGTAATGAAGGGTGACGTAAAAAGCTACAGAATGCTCTTTGAAACCCAGCCACTCTATGCAATTCAAGATAGAGAAGGGTATTATCATGAAGTGACAACGGTCAAAAAGGAAGAAGTAATTCATGGAGATGTACGAGGAACTAGGTGGCTTTTTGAAACAAAACCACTGGACTCAATTAATCAGTCAGAGACTGTGTATGTTATTAAATCTGTCACACAGGAAGACATTCAGAAGGGAGATGTTAGTTCTGTCAGATACAGATTTGAAACCCAGCCGCTGGATCAGATTTCAGAAGAATCACATGATGCCGTGCCCACTGTGGACTATATTCAAGGTGGCGATGTAAAGACAAGTAAACAATTTTTTGAGTCTGAAAACTGTGGTAAGAATACTTATATAAGAACAGTAAGTGTCAATGAAATACAAAAGGGCAATGTTAAAACATCTACTTGGCTATTTGAAACCCACACCATAGATGAGCTGAGAGGAGAACGGTCAGAATATGAGAATATCAAAACAGTCACCCAGGAAGATATGCAGAAAGGTGATGTTAAGCAGGCAGTATGGCTTTTTGAAAATCAAACTTTGGATTCTATTAAGGAAGCAGATGAAAACACCACAAAAATCATCAAGGAGGAAATCCCTCCCTCTGATGTCAAGACAACTACATGGCTCTTTGAAACTACACCCCTTCATGAATTTAATGAAAATAGGGTAGAGAAGGTAGAAATTATTGGCAAGAGCATTAAGGAAACGTTAGAAGAACTCTATTCTCAAAAAGTTATCGAGGCTCCTGGAATCATCATTGAAGCTGATGAAGTTGGGGATGTTCGAATGGCAAAATACAAGCTAATGAATCAAGCATCTCCTGAGATACAGAAAGAAGACGTTATCAGGGTTGATCTCAGAAATATAATGGTGAACCTGCTTTCCAAAAGAGACTGTACAAAAAGGGAAATTTGTGTTAGTGAGGAAGAAAAGGGAAATATTAATTTGACCAAAAATCAATTATTAAACAGATCAACAGAATTTCATGCTGAAAAAGAAATAGTGAGTGGTGATGTACAACAAGCAATAAAAAGCCTATTCTCTGAGGAAAAATCTGTAAAGAAAGGCATTTTAATTCAGGAAGATGAAAGAGGAGATATTAATATGACTATCTATTGTCTTCTTCATGAAAACACTGGTGACATAGTCAAGCGTGAAGAAGTAATAGGGGGTGATGTAAAACGTACCATTCATAATTTGCTATCTTCTATATCAAACAATAAAGTATCTGAAAGGGCTAAAATCGATGCCTCTGAGAGGGGAAATGTTCAGCTTTTCACAACATGCATAGAAATTGGAGCTTTGGATTATCTTAAACAACTCCAGATGGGGTCAAGTGAAACACTGACAGCTAGGAAACAAGAAAGAGAGGAAGAAATAATTGGTGGTGATGTGGAGGGTACAAAACTGTTACTGAAGAAAAGGCAGTCTCCAGTTGAACGTACTATTAACGAAACTGACATCATCCCAGGAGATGTGCATAATACAGTTAAGGTTTTTATGACAGAGCCTCAGACTACATTTTGCAAGACACCTCAAGAAGAAATTATAAACGGTGATTTGAAATCAACCCTAAATTCCCTCAGCCAAGCCACAAATCAGAAAACAGAAGAAATTATAAAAGGTGACATGCTGGCCACACTCAAATCACTTACAGAACCAAACCACCAATGGAAAGAATCTAAACAGCCTAATGCTATCCCTGGTGACATTGAAAAAGCTATTGAATGTCTTGAAAAGACCACAAACACAAGAACAGAAATCCTGAAAAAGGAGCTTATCCGAGATGACCTTGAAATATCACTAAGGAATCTGAAAGAAGCAGAGAGAGCTTTCAAAGAGGTGGAGAGAAGAAGTGTAGTGAAAGAAGATGTGAAAGGTGTGATGGGAGGATCCTCAGAAGAGCAGAAAACAAAGGTTCATCAGGTGGCTGTCCAGAAGGACACAAAAAGTGTTCTTCAGCCAAGACCAGGACCATTTGAGCCAGCAGCCGGGTGGCAAGGGGGAGCAGACGTTCTCAATCAAACTATACACAAATCTTATCATGGGAATTTAATAGAAGAAAGAACTGAAGTTACTCTCCCAAAAGCCCCCAAAGGCACCATAAAGATTGTCGTAGATCGTGAACAAAACAATGACGCTCTTGAGAAAAGCCTTAGAAAGCTATCCGATTCACACCACAAAGCTCTTAACAGTGTGCTGGAATCAGGGGACAAAGCGGCTGTCTGGACCGATACCATGACAGAGCAGCATCTCAGTGATGAACGTGTGAGAAGACAACTGACCACAACCGCGTCAGCTAAGGAAAATCTAAAAGCTAAGGAATCAGAGATTGTGAGCGAACAGAAGAAGGCTGTCTTTAACTCTACCCAATCTATCAATAAAATACTGGGAAGGCAACAGACTCAAACTTGCAAACTGAAGACTGACCACCAGAAGGCTGAATCTTTCTCTGTAAAGAGTCCTAAAATTACCAAAAACACTAAAATACCAACAGGTAAACAAAGCCCCAAGCCCAGTCCCACCCAGGGTCTGGTCAACATGACAGTCCGGGAAACTTGTGAAGCTTCAGAGGACTTTCAGAAGCAAACTTTGTTAAAGCAAGAACTACAATGTTCTAATAAAGATATAAAGAAAAGGAACATGAACCCTCAACCAACTTTGCCTATAGATCACGACATATCAGACATAACAGAAGTGAAAGTCTTCCCCAAAGGCCATAGTAAATTTAAGGCAACTGACAGGAAGCACGCTGATATTCATCTGAAGAGCCAGGACTTTCTAATGAAGACAAACACTTCCGAAGACTTAAAAATGGCAATGGAAGCATCCTTTAATTCAATCAACCTTAACCCTGAAAGTAATGTAAAAGAAAGTGAGTGCTCTCTTCCACCTCCGTCTCCACCACCTCTTCTGCCATCCAATGCATCATCTGAAATTGAATTTCCTCTTCCTCCTCCACCTCCTTTAGTGATGTTGCCCGAAAAAAATGCCCCAGAGATGATAAAGGCTGAATTTGAAAGTTTCCCAGGCCTCCCTCTTCCTCCACCACCAGAAGATGATAAATCTGAAAGAGAATGTCTATCAGTGTTTCTACCACTTCCCCCGCCTCCAACTCCGTCTCTTAAACCAGCACATCTCCTTTCCTCCTCTGTTCAAGAAAAGAACAGGGGAACATTCATACAATATTCCCAAGAAGCCTCAAGTTCTCAGCAAACTCATTCTCAGGCTACAGTGTTAACGGGAAAATTGCCACCTCCTACACTCCCCAAACCCAAATTTCCCAAACAGATAGAAGATAAAAAGAATTACGGTTCCCCAAAAGTTGAATTAGAAAATTCCCTGTCAGATAAGGAATGTAAAATTACTCTCCCAAAGGATCAGAAAAGAATAATAATGGCAACTAACTGTGAACAGACAGAGATGAAGCAGAACATATCTAGAAGAAATCTCGATGAAAGAAAACGAGTATCTATGGACTCTATGAGGTCTCTGTCACAGACAGTTCCAGAAACTTCACTACCCAAAGAAAAAACAATGGCACCTCTTATAAAATCTCATTCATTCTCAGCAGGTTCAGGACAACAAAGTCCAAAACCTTATGTGAGAAAATTTAAGACACCTTTAATGATTGCTGAAGAAAAGTACAGACAACAAAGAGAAGAGCTTGAAAAACAGAAAAGTGAGAGTTCTTGCTACAACACAGTCAAAACAGAAAGCCCAAATCAAAACATGTCAGAGTTGCAAAAGGAAGTACTGTTACAAAAAACAAATGAGGAACTTCCCCTACCTGGAATGGATTCAGGGGTCACTTTGGTTCAACCTAACCCAAACTCTCAAAGTCATTCTCAAGTCCTAGGAGTGTGTACTGACAGCCAGCTTTCCACAACACCAGCAGGGACAGTCACCGCCAACGGGCTCCAATATGTTCTAGCAGCTTCAGAAGACAAAGCTATCATGAAAAAGGAAGTTTTACAGAGCTCACGGGACACGTTACAATCTCTCTCAGCTTGTGAAATTAAACAGAGGCACCAGGAGATGGGCACACATGAAACCCAACAGAAGTATCTGGAGGACTTGGCTTTGCCCCAGGGAAAACCAGTTTCCCCAAGTTTCAAGGTTAAAACTATCAAGCTTCCAAATGCAGACCACATATCAAATGAAACAGACCACATCTATAAAAGCCATAGGAAGCAATCTGACATTGATGTTCAAACCATTAGCAAAGAACGGTACCAGAAAACTGAGAAAACTGAAGCAAGCACTGACTATAGTAATAAGCAATCTGTAGCTGAAAAGTATTATCAATTACCTAAGAAGGAGAAAAGAGTAACAATAAAACTGCCTACGGAACCCACAGGGAAAAGCCATGAAAGTAAACTGAATATAGTTCCTGAGAAGCAAGGAGAATTTAGAGACTCTGAGAGTGTGAAACCTCCAGGAAGTGAAAGAACAAATCAGGAAACATCAACAACTGGTCCAAAGGAAGCGAGAGTTGAAAAAAAACAAGAACATCTGAATAAATCAGCACAGAAAGTAGTTAAGCAAAAGTTAACTAATGTACATCTTGATTCACAGACACAGAATTTTCAGCAAACGCAAATACAGACTTCTGGAAGTCAAGCTGAACATAAAAAATTGCCCCAGCCTCATAATAATCTGCAGGAAGAAAAACGTCTTGGAGTCAGGGGCATACAACAGAAACAAGTCTTTTCTAATACTAAAGATTCAAAGCTAGAGATTACACAGGACAAATCTTTTTTTTCCTCTGTGAAAGAATCCCAGCAGGATGATGGAAAATGTGCTATAAATATATTGGAATTCTTAAGAAAACGTGAAGAGCTACAACAGATTTTGTCTAGGGTAAGACAGTTTGAAGTGGAGCCAGATAAAAATGGCCTTAAAACATTTCAGACCCTGCTCAATATTATTCCAGTATGGCTATTAAGTGAAGAGAAAAGACAATATGGTTTTTGCATTGCTATGGAGAACAACATAGAGAAAATCAAAGAAGAAATAACGCATATTAAAACTCAAGCAGAGGATATGCTTGTGTCCTGTGAGAATATAATTCAAACAGCCATGATATCCTCCAAAGCAGAAAAGCAGAGAAATAAACCCACTAGTCTTAACGGAACATCAGCTAAAATGTCTAACGTTAGTGAACAGCGAGAAAATACAATCGTAGAAAAAACAGAGCACCTCCAAGTAGCAACTCCTTCTGAAGCAACTGCTCACAATCAGGTGAAAGCCCATCAGGAAATTAAATTAGACGGCAAGGTCTCTCCCCCTTCCTTGAAAACACGCCCACCATCACCAACTTTTATAACAATTGAGTCTACTGCCCGGCGACCAGAAACCTCTACTAAGGATGAGCTCTCTCAGTCCCCGAAAAAAGACAGTTTTGCAGAACCATCACCGAGAAGTCCTGCGTCACAAACATCTAGAGTTGGCACGGCAAATGCTTCCCCTTCTCCACCCAGGAGTCGCTCTGAGCAACTTGTCAGACTCCAAGACACCACCGCCAAGCTAGCCAGAGGGGCCGCCCCGTGCCCACCGGGGACCCCAGTTCCAATGGTAGAGAAAAGGTCTGAGATCATCACGTCTCCTGCAACACTCCGGCGTCAAATTAAGATAGAAACTCGTGGTAGGGCCTCTCCACCCACAATCACCATACCTATTAGTGTAAATCACGTAGATGGTGGCTCGTTCAGAGGATCCGTGGAAGCTCAAGAGGAAATTAGGCAAGTAGAGCAAAGGGCGACTTACGCTCACAAAGACGCGGAGAATTCCGCCCCGCGCCTGGTGCCGGAGACGGAGAGTTTTGACTCGGTGGAAATCATCCGCACGGTCGGAGGGCCTCCCCGCGCAGAGCGCACGCAGAGGTACGAAGCCGCCAACCGAAGGGTTCAAATGGCTGAAGATTTCCTGAGCGGCCGTGAAAATGAAATAAACAGATGGTTCAGGGAATTTGAAGCTGGTCCAGTTTTTGAAGCAAAGTCAAACAGAAGACTTTATACAAATGGAGAAGCAGACCATAGTATTAAACAAGAAAGTCGTTCGTTTTGTAAGGAGGAATTTGGATTGACATCTCTAGAAAACACCAGTTTCACAGGCTTTTCTTGCAACCGTCCCAGAGAGCTTCAGGAAAAAATTCCTGTTAAGCATCCCAGCGTCCATTCTGAAAAAAGGTCTGTCAGTGAACATTTCTCGGGTGTGGATGTGTTTGAGGATCAAGTTGTCGGGTCGACGATGACGACGGTCTCTTCATCACATGGCTCAGAAGTTGGCAAATCTGGCTTTGACTTCAAACATGCCCCACCAACCTATGAAGATGTCATCGCTGGCCATAGCTTAGATATTTCTGATTCACCTAAGGAGCTCAGGAAGAATTTTCGAAAGACATGGCAGGAGAGTGAAAGCGTTTTTGAAAGTCTGGGATTTGCAGCCTCAGATGCTTCTGCCACTGAGATGAGAAGCACCTTCCAAGAGGAGTCTGCATTCATAAGCGGTAAACCAGCTTGCATTAACCCATTTAAAGGCACACGGTCCGTAGCTAAGATGATGTGCCCTTCAAAGGGCCTTTGAAAATAACTGAAAACTAACAGCTTTCCCTGGCTGAGGATATCCTTCTCTTTACAATGCTTGCTCTTACTGCTTTCTTTTTACAAAAGCATCTAATACAGGATTCATCTGCACTGTGTGAGAATAACAAATGCTATTATATACTTTATTGAGACCTGTACTTGTCAAGGTAAATAAAACTTTGGATAAAGAAGCATATATAATGACTTATTGGAATAGCATTAATAATTGTATCTAAGTGTGTATTTAATAATGGTATACCCATAGCACATTATTAATATTTTTATTAAAAGTTAATATTTTATCCACTTGCTTAAGACAATAGTCAATAATATCTATTGACCTACTATTGACATACTTTTAACTGCCAGACTTAAGTTTGCGTTTGAATTCAGTACAGCCTGGTAATAATTCAACAAACAATTTATACCCTTCATATGTACTTTAATGATTTTCATTGATTGATATCTTTGAAAAAAGTTTATGTATGGAATTAGATCTTTTGTATATTTAGTTGGATGGAGTTAGCATTCTCTAATGCCACTAGGTTCTTTTTGTATAAATAATTTCATTTCACCTTTCTTAAACTCCAAATGATAGCTCAGTTGGCCTCACTCCCAGATGAATATGGACAATACATTTAAAAAAATTGATTATAGGGGCACCTGGGTGGCTCAGTTGGTTAAGCGACTGCCTTTGGCTCAGGTCATGATTCCCGGAGACCGGGGATCGAGTCCCACATCGGGCTCCCTGCTTGGCAGGAAGCCTGCTTCTCCCTCTCTCACTCCCCCTGCTTGTATTCCCTCTCTCGCTGTGTTTCTCTCTGTCAAATAAATAAAATCTTTTTTAAAAAATTGATTATATATTTAGGAGGGAGAGTCAAAACACATAACTTACTATATTTTTTAACATCAGAGAACAATTTATTTCTTTATATCTCCCTACTTTTTTAAAAAAGATTTTATTTCTTAATTTGACACAGAGAGAACACAAGTAGGCAGAGAGTCAGGCAGAGAGAGAGGAGGAAGCAGGCTCCCCATAGAGCAGAGAGCCTAATGCGGGCCTCGATCCCAGGACCCTGAGATCGTGACCCTAGCCGACCCTAGTTGAGCAGAGGCTCAACCCTCTGAGCCACCCAGGCGCCCTATATTTCCCTACTTTTTATACTTAATGAGGCTTTACAATAAAAGGATTTGACATAATTAATGTGCACATTTACGGTAGTCCGTTCTTCTAAACAGATTGAAAGAAATATCAAGCTTAAAAATAAAACATGCTGAAACTAATAATCTTGCTTCTATCATATTTGCAACATATGTGTCTAGTTTATCAGATTAATATGATTTCTCAATGTGTTTGCTTCTGGTATAATCAAGCAAAGCTGTCTAATTAATTTCAAATGCAATTTCTGTTCAAATGGCTAAAAGTATATAGAAACTACAAAACAAAAACAAAAACACCCGGTGTTAAATATAAAAATATATGTCCTTCCAGAACCAAATAAACAAAGGAGCTCACTTAGTAGCTCAAACTAAGCATCAAAGCCCTAAAGTACATCCTTATTTATAAAAAGAACCCTGAGCATATATGCTTTTATATATAACTAATGTGAAAGCTTAGTTCATTAGTCTCATGGGATCGTGGTAAGGATCAAAACAATACTGAAGTAAAAATTCTATATCCGTTATAAACCACTGTCTAAACACTGGTTAGCAGTTTAACTACTGTGATTCACAGGAGTTGGCGTCCACCTGAGCATAGCACCCTGGGGCCATGGGTCTCATAGAACAAGGGAAGAAGTAGGAAAAATGTAAAAGGCAAATGCGAGAATCCAAAGCGCCCTAAAATCAAAAGCCATTTAGACCGAGGACAAATGGCCCTGAACATCTCAATGTATTCAGGAGTCTCCTGTGTTATAGTTCAGAAATGATATCATAGAGTCAACACCAAGTCATCAAGGGAATACTTAAATACAATTTCCTCAGCTTTAAAAGCTATGTAGGTACTGTGGGAAAATCTGTTAGGAATGCCTTAAAAAATGAAAACTTTGGATGTTGATTGTGCCAGAACCCCAAATCTGATGTCGGCCTATGTGCACAGGAGCAAGATTAGGACCACAGGCTTAAGGTTTGGCTGTAACTGCATGACCACATGAAGTGCTGTGATTTGTTTTGGTTTTACAATGTGATTGAAGATAGTATCCTGTAAACTTTTGTAAATTTTTATCTTTAGAAGCTGCTACTCCAAGACAAGGACATATGTATACTTTGTCGAAAGACTGTTTATCCAATGGAGTGCCTAGTGGCAGACAAGCAGAGTTTCCATAAGTCCTGCTTCCGATGCCACCACTGCAAGAGTCAGCTGGGGTAAGATGTTCTGTGGTCTGTGGCAGAAGTCTTGGAGGAGTCTGCAATGTACACGTGTCTCTGAAAGATACAGATTTGTCTAGATCTGGTTGCTGTCCCTTAAAACAACTATAAAGGGCGATATGGTCAGTTTCTGTTACGTGTTTTCAGGATTGCCATGACCTTTTCCCTACTGAAATTTTGATTTACTGATCAAATCCAAGAGGGTCCCTTTTGTCCAAACCTGGAGATCGCATAGATAAGAAAAATCAAGAAATGCTATGCAAATCAGGATTTTTAAGTTTTTAGTTTCGTCTAAAGTCTAGATTCTGTATTCAACATTATTTTCAGTAAGCCCAATGTGGGACTTGAACTCAAGGCCCTGAGATCAAGAATTAGCATGGTCTACACACCGAGCTGGTCAGGCACCCCTAAAATCTAGATTTTATTTTATTTTTTTTTTAAAGATTTTATTTATTTGACAGGGAGAAACACAGCCAGAGAGGGAACACAAGCAGGGGGAGTGAGAGAGGGAGAAGCAGGCTTCCCCCCCGAGCAGGGAGCCCGATGGGACTTGATCCCGGGTCTCCGGAATCATGACCTAAGGCAGTCGCTTAACCAACTGAGCCACTCAGGCGCCCCTAAAATCTAGATTTTAGATCAGGAGTCAGCAAGTTTTTTCTGTAAAGGAGCAGGTCGTAAATATTTTCGACTTTATAAGCCACACTATTTCTGTCACTACACTACTTTCCATTTGAGTTCAGAAGTAAAACCTCAGATAAGTATACAATCAAATATGTCTGTAAGCCAATGGGTCCAACTGTATTCCTATAAAACTTCATATACAAAATCAGGTGACAGTTTGGATTTTTTAACAATAATTTAGAGTATTGTCAGTGTCAGGTCAGATACATTGCCCCCCCTCCCACACACACACATACTCTGGTGCAGCAGAAGTACCCCATCAATACAGTGGCAAATGAATTTTAATGAACGTGGCATTTGGTGCGGCTATACTCTGAGATGTTGAAACTGTAATTATTTTGCTAATGGGTATCAGGCTATATCTTTCCTGGCTTTAACTGACAATGTCAAATACCCCTTATTGCAACATGTTTTTTCTTTGGTTTCTGTCACACCAGAGTATAATGCTTTCCTCCTACCACCTGGGTGTTCCTTCTCAGATTCCCATGTGGGTGACTCTTTTTCTGCTCATTATTGAAATGTTAGTTTTCCTTAGAATTCTTTTATGGCCATTTATTCTTCTCACTGTTTATATTCTTTATCTAAATATGGATTATTGCATTCACTCCCATGACTTTAATCATCATCCATGTGGAATAACTCTGGAATCTGTACTAGTAGCCCAGTTCTGTCCTCTATCAGATGCTTATATCTCAATTACTAGTATTTATCTCCAATTATATTTCTCATAAGTATACCGAATTCAACATGCCCCATTACTTTCTCTCTACCAAAATTCCTTCCTTGACTCATGATATATATGATACTCTCTCAATAAATGACATTAACATTAACTCAGTGATGGAAACATGAAGTTACCTTTGACTCCTTCCTCTTCTATATTCCCTGTGTCCAAGAACAACCAAGTCCTATCATTGAGGTCCCATAAATGGCTCTGAGCTATACACTTTTCTCCATGCTCACAAACCAGTATCTTCCAAGGGTCATCTCTCACCTGGACTAATGCAACAGTCTAGCAAGTTAGTCTCCCTGCCTCTACTCTTACCTCCATCACCACAAACAAGAACTTGCCCCAATGCCATGCTCCGTGCTGTAGTGAAAATGATCTTTCTAAGATGCAAATCTGAGATCACTTCTATGTTTAAAACATTAACGTTTTCCTCTATCAAAGTCAAATTATCATCTTACTATGAATTAACAGGCAATATAGAATCTTGCTCCAGCTCCTTTCCCAACACCCTTTCCTCCCATTGTGTGTGATTTTTCATGAAGACTTCATTTCTTTCAGTTCCTTAAAATCATTATTTTTTTCCTTTATATTTAGCTGGTCCCAATGTCATTTCCACTCCTTGTAGGAGTTTTCCTTTGTCTCCCCTCCAGCTCTCCACCAGGCTAATATGTGCTCATTCTTCAGACCTCAACTGAGATTTCATGTCTTTGAAGAAGCCTGCTTTGAGCCCCCACATAAGGGTCAGGTGTCCCTCCTACGTGCTCTCAAAGCATCCCGTGTGCATGCCCATTCTTGACACAATCTAATGTAATTGTTTTCCAGCTATAGGAAATGTGTTCATGTCTGTCAATACCTAGTAAAGGCTGACATTTAGTAGGGACTCGAAAGTATTTTATGACTGATATCTTTAAAAAATCATTGTACAAAAAGCCACAAATACAGAAAAACAAGCAAATATATGGTTTAATACATGTTTAGAAATTGAACACTTTGTAACCTGTACCAAGTTCAAGAAATAAATATTGCCAGCAGTTTCCGAAGCTCCTGGCCTGTGCCCCACCCAAACACCAGTTATCTCTCTGTGAGTGAACAGTATTATTTTTTATCATTGCTTCCTTACATTTTTATAGTTTTTTAAATCCAAATATGCTCTCCTAGACACTATAGTTTTGCTCGGTTTTTTAGACTTTGACATTTCTTTTAAGACGTTTAAGGTTTCTCTATCCATTTCTTTCATTCCTTGCAATTTGTTTGTGAAGAGCCCAAGATATCTGACCTGTAGAATTTTCCAGTCTGGATTTGCTGATTGCACACTAGTTGTGTAATTCACATACTCCTCTCTCCCCTGCACTTCCAGTCAACTGTCAGTTGAATCTAGGTTCTAGTGTAAGGATTTGATACCTTTTGCAAGGACACAGGGAATGTTGGCAAGAAGAGGGGCAGCATATAGTGTCTGCTTGTTTCTGGTTTTGTGATCATTGCAGATATTGAAGCTTAACACTGATATCCATTAATTAATGTTTGCAAAATGTTGATATTCTCATTTTATTTCTTTTTCACTATTAGCTTGAGTACTTTTACAGAAGATGCTTCCCCTCATCTACTCTCTGGTTACTTAGTGGTACAGTTGACAGAGGAAAAGCAGAATAAATGCATAACGTTATTTACCTAGTTTACCAATGTTTCAGCTATTTATTTAACAATGTAATGAAATGGCTCCTTATCATTCCCTGGAGGAAACCAATTTTAAAATATTTGTAATATCTTTATAAACTCATAGATTTACAAATATTTTATTGGTTCCAATTAGATGCAGTTATTATTATTACTGAAGCTCAAATTTTTCTATACTTGGCCTCTTCAGGTTGTTTCCTGCATCCTTTTGGCAAGACCTAAGTAATCTTTGATAGTTTCCTCTTTACCTGAGAAGACAAGATGTTACACACTTACTTGGTACATTTATTTCCCCTGGATCTGGAATCAGTTGTTTCCCTAAGCCCTGGTTTCTTTACATGAGAAAAGGGGATTTCAAGACTATAATCTCCATGCTCTTTTCAACTGGGTTGGTCACTATTTTGAAGCTCTCTTAGTGTTAAGAGCTAGCAAATGTTTACACATAAAGAAAAAATACATCATGAATTTGTAGGACTATGTCCAAATTGAATTCAAAACCAAATTGCTTTTGCTTTAGCCTCTTCTCTGTTCCATGTCTGTCTCCTTGATTTCACTTCAGAATTTCTGGTCCTCAAAGACAGAGGAGATGACAGAATTAGAACATCCCATGTTCATTTTAACAACAACTTTGGAATAGCAAAACTATCAGCACCCATAATTTGACTATGAAAACTTTAAAAAATGGCATTTGCTCTCCACTCATCCACACCCAATTTAAAAAACAAACAAACAAACCAAAAAATGTGCTCTATCTTCGGTATTATGGCACAGCCATCATGTGTCACACCGTCTCCTTCATTGTCCTCATCTCATCTTAGTTTATAGGTGAAAATACAGAGAGTGCTTTTCACCAATCTTTATGTGAGTGTTTCTATAGCCTTTCTGGTTATGCAAGTTTATTTTCTAGTACCTCCCTCAGGAAAGTCTGCTCTGTGATCTTGATAATGGAAAGTCGGTTTTGCTGAAAGTAAAATCTTTGACTTATACTTTCTTTCATTGAATATCTTCAATGCATTATTCCATTTTCTTTTGACATGAAGTGTTGCAAATGACTGATAATCTAATTTTCTTTCCCTTATAAATCATATGCTCTTTTTTCCTTTTTAGATAAATACAAAGGATTCTTTTCTTTTTATTTAAAGTTCAAAAAAACTAAAAATAAAGATAAAGTTGATTAATTTGACTACAGTGGTTCTTGATGTTGGTCATTGTGGGTCAACAGCATCAGTTGCCGAGTGTGCTCTTTCCGTATGCAGTTTCAGACCTCTTTATGTCAGGAAAGTTTCCTTAAATTATAGCATTTTAGTATTTAACCTACTTCATTGTTTTATTTTCTACTTCAGGAACTCCTCTTATCTATACATGGATATTTTGTGCCTATCTTTCATATTTGTCTTTTTCTCAAATCCTTCTTTTCCATTTCTGATTCTATATTTTCATGTTTTATGCCCCTACTTCTTCTTAAAATAATTTCTATTGTGTTTATTACTCTCTTATTTCTTTCAGTTTAGTTTTTATTACTGATTCTTTTTCTTTTACTTCTGTTTTTTTTCCTGATTTCTAACATCTCATTTATGATGTTTTCTAGTTGTAATTTATGCTGTTCTTTCAAGTCTCTGTCATGTATTTAACCCATTTTTAAATTTTTTGGTGTTGAAAATGTGTTTCTCTAGCATGTTTCCATTGTCTATAGGGATATTAAAATGCTTCTTACTGTTTTTTATCTTAATAATTTTATATAATATTTGGCCTCAGTACTTTCCTGTTGCTTATTTTTTATGGCATTAGTTTTCCCAAATCTTAGAAGGAGGGAAAATTCAGGATAGTCTTCCCAAACTTTATAGCATTAGCTCTTCCAGTTTTCATAAACTGTCCAAAAAACCTATAATAGCTTGAATACTGGATTTCCTGCCTTGATTCCTTTCCCGCATGTTAGTCCCTCAAGAGAAGAAGAAGACCTTCTCTTCTTTCTTTGCTGTCATCATTATCCAATTACATTTTGATTCCACTCTCATATTTTTTTTTTTTTGTCAGTGTAAAGTCTTGTCCTAAAAGGAGAATCTCGATTGGTCAACTTTGAGAGTTTGACTTCTCTATCCTCTTCAGATTTTCCTTCCACAGGGCCCTTGCACTCACTGGCTAGTGGAGAAGGTAAAATCCCTCCTCATTTCAGCTACTATTCTTTGATTGATGTGTGATACTTTCCAGGAAATACTGGCTGGCTATTTTGTGGTCTTATATTTTTTGGCCTTTGAGACACCTTCCTTGCTCCTTCTGCTATCACTCAGACAGATGCCGCTATGGCTGTTGGTTTATTCTTTCCTCCTTGTGTCTCGGGGTTGATGGGATACTTTGTCACTTAAATTTGTTATAAATTTTATCTGTGGGTTTAACTTGTGCTATCTAATTGGTGTATCTCTTTGTATGCGGAGATTCCGAAATATTAAAAAGGATGCATTTGACTAAACTGATTTTAATTTTAATAGGCACTCTATTTATTAATGTCCCCAAAGAGGTCAAATAAACAATTGCATAGACAAGGTTTCCAATTCATTCAAATTCATTCTTGTTAACAAGGAAATTTAAATGGTTGATTTGTGTGTGTGCACTATTCAGTATTTACTGAAAATTGTGGCCCCTCACATAAATCACTGGGTTGACAGAGATTTAGTCCTATTATTTTGTTCCATCGATAATACATACATTACAATACCTATTATACTGACACTTGAAATCTAGCATAAAATTCTAAATACTAGTAGACATGTATCATGTGGGGTATTAGCAGTAACTATTATCTAACAGAATGTTCAATTAATAAGCACAGTCCTATTGCCAGTAAGTTAACTGCACTGAATCTCTGACTCATTCTTTGAATAATTAATTACCTAATTCCATATTTGTAGTAGTATATATGGAAAGTTAAACATTTTTCCTTTTTTTTTTCTTTTTGGCAGTTTGGGAAATTATGCATCACTTCATGGACAAATATATTGTAAACCTCACTTTAACCAACTTTTCAAATCTAAAGGAAATTATGATGAAGGTTTTGGACACAAGCAACATAAAGATCGATGGAATTGCAAAAATCAAAGCAGCTCAGTGGACTTTACTCCTAATGAAAAAACAAATATGTGTAAAAGTAGTGCAGAAAACACCACCATACTTGGGGACCCTAATAAACATTTAGATGATGGTAACAGTAAAGGACAAAGAGATGATTTGAGAAAATTCAGGGAGAGGGGGAAATTAAAAATCATTTGGCCCCCTTCCACAGAGATCCCTAAGAAAACCTTCCCCATTGAGGAGGAGCTCAAAATGAGTAAACCTAAATGGCCACCGGAAATGACAGTTGCTACATCTGCTGAATTCAAAAGTGAATCACTAACAGTACATGTTAAAAGTCTGGAAAATAAAGGACAAGCTCAAGATAACATTTCTTTCCTGCAACCATATCTGCAGTCCATCCATACAAGTCAGAAGGAGGTTGTTACAGGAATCAAAGAAATGGAAATTTACGAAGCAAGAAAAGATGAGAAGAAGGAAGGAAATAAGACTGTGCAAGATAAGCTGAATGAGGCTGAAGAGACAAAGAATAAAAGGAAAAGTGAAATGGATCGTAATGACAACAATAATGTGGTTGTGCAGAGTGCTGAGAAGGAGAAAAATGGAAAAACTAATGAACTGGGTGGTGCAGAAGTTTTACAGGTTACTAACACTGATGATGACGTGGTGCCAGAAAATCGAAAAGAGAATTTGAATAAGAATAATAATAACAATTATGTGGCCCTTTCATGTCTGAATAATTGTAGGCAGAAGACATCTATTTTAAAATTTCCTAATCTCTTGCCAGTGTCAAGGGAAGCAAACTACATTGCAAGTGAATACCAAATTGAAAATTTAGAAAATGCATCTAGAATCTCAGAGTTACTTGGCATATTTGAATCTGAAAAGGCATACTCCAGGAATGTACTAGCGATGGCTCTCGGAAAACAGGCTGACGGCACTACTGTGGGCAGTCCCGTGCAGTCTGCTCCCAAACCGGGCCTCGGTGGTGGGTTAATAGTAAAGGAAGAAAGTTCTGTAACCTCTTCTGATACCGGTATCTTAAACATCAAAAGAAACCATGCAAATAACAAAAATCTACACTTCTTCTTTTCTAATCCCATGAAAATCACTGCTTTTTCCAAAAAGAATAATATTTTTGAGCACGGCTTAATAGGTTCTGTAGACCAAATGAAACATATGCCATGTTTGTATTTGAGAGAATTTGGGAATGCTGGCAAATACTGGCATGGTAAGGCAATAGAAACAGCCCCCGTTAATGGGAATCCAAGGTTTGGTACTCTGAGCAGTGAATGTGCAGCCAAGTCTTCATTTCCCAGGGAGGAGGTCCAGTCTCAACAACTCACTGTGGAAGAGCAAATTAAAAGGAATAGGTGCTACAGTGACACTGAGTAAAACATCTCTAGAGGGATGCTCGTTGTCCGCACTCAGGCACTGAGAAACCTGGATGTCACGAAATAAGACTAGAGATTTTGATAAAATTTTGTTGAACTTGTTTACTTCATGTTCAGAAATTTCATGTCCATCACAACAGGATTTCCTTTATTAAGCTATATAATCTTATGACTGTATAGCTTACTAAGGAAGCTATACAAAATTATCATAAGATGAAACAATATGGCTCTGTTTTCCTGTCAAATGACATGGAAGGATATCGCTCTGTTTTTCAACATGCGGGATAACATCACAGGCAAGATTCTGTACTGCTGATATTTATCATAATTCTTATATCTTCTCTATAATTTCTGCTGAAATAAAATGAAATCACCTTTGGTGCAAACCAAAATATTTCTGTAACTTTTTTCTGAATATATTGACATTCTACGTATTTATGTTTTCCATAATTTAGGAACTGTCTTTTCAGGGGCATGTATTTAACACACACACATACACACACAATTTTGGAAAAAATAAAATACTAAATCAAAGCCATTGTATTATTAAAAAATGTAAAATTTCCTTTTTTTTATTATGTTCAGTTAGCCACTATATAGTACATCACTAGTTTTTGCTGTGGTGTTCAATGATTCATTAGTTACATATAACACTTTTTTGCTCTGTATTTTTTTCAAAATTTTATTTATTTATTTGAGATAGAGGGAGTGTGTGAGAGAGCACAAGAGGGAGGAGGGTCAGAGGGAGGAGACTCCCCACTGAGCAGGGAGCTACCCTTGGGCTCCATCCCAGGACTCCAGGATTGTGATCTGAGCCGAAGATAGAGGCTTAACTGACTGAGCTACTCAGGAACTTCATTTGCTCTGTATTTTTTAAAGATATGATGATTACTATGTTTTTAAAATAATTACCTATATTAAACTATCGTAGAATATATCTATAAAAATTTAATGAAAAATATCAATTTTTCTTCAAAATAATGTGGAGTCCATACTCAGAAATCAACTGAATGACAAAGATTTTGGAGGTTACTTAAATAAATTATACACATTGCATTTCTATTCCTATGTAATCAGTAAATATATAAATCATATTACTACATTTTTCAGGTTTCTATCATATGTGATGGATATTAAGTTTTTCCATTACAACAATAGTCTTTGGAAAATTTGTCTTCTGAATTTTCTGCTGGTTTTGCCTTCTTGCAAATACATTTGATGATTTTGAGAGGAAAAAATAATGTGAATATAAATGAGTGGCTTCACATTCATTTGGAGTGTACATACGTGCAAACGGGTCTTATCCCCCATTCTCCAATATAAACACAAACCACTGACTTTCTGTTAAGTATGAAAACACAATGTAGTGTTGCAAACTATTTCTTCCTAGAAAGTATAACAAATTCTTGCTAGTATATTCTCAACAAATAGGTCTAAAATTCATGTTACTAGTTTTTTAGAGCTGCCATAACAAAATGCTTTAGACTGAGTGGATTAAACAAACATAAAGTTGTTTTTGCACAGTTCTGGAGGCTAGATGTCCAAGATCAAGCTGTCCAGTCAGTTTCTTCAGAAGCCTACCTACTTCATTTTTAGATGGTCAGCTTCTCTCTGCACATGGTCTTCCTTCTGCATGTATCGAGTCCAAATTTCTTCCTCTTCTGAGGACATCAGTCGTATTGGATTAGGGCTCACCTTGTGGCCTCTTTTTATTTCAATTATTTCTTTAAAGACTCCAAATACAGTTATATTCTGAGATGCTAGGGATTCAGATGTCAATATATTAATTTTAGGACAATACAATTCAACCTATAATATCAAGAAACCACATTTTTAGGGTTTTTTTTATCTGTTAATGTTATGAAACAATATCTTAATTATTTTTGATTTGGGATTTAATCACAGATTAAATCTATATCATATCTGTATTTATGCTTAAAAAGTAATATTTCCATGAAGATAATTATCTTTCAAAGGAGTCAAAATGGGCCCATGATAGACCAAATGTTGTACCAGTAAGGCTGTGTGATGGCAGAGCTTGGCATGAAAGGGGCTTTGCATTATTTATTTGAGACTGGGCCTTCCAATGAATCTTGTAAAAATGTTTTATCCCCTAGAAAATAGTGCCGAATTGTCTTTTGCAGCTTCCACACAATCAATCCCTGTGACATATTTGGGGCTCTGGAAAGCACAGTTTTTGGATTAGAACATGGTTTTCCCATAGTAAAGTAAAACTATGGAATGCAAACCTAGCGCCCATTCCCTAAAGTGCAACCAACATGTGCACCTGGCGTATTTGTCCCCAAACTAACAATTTTCTATAAACATCTCTAGAGTAATTTCTAAAGGCACATCAATTTTTTAAGGAAGTGGAAGATCGGAAAAATACTTTCTCTGCTGTGTTTTGATAGTTACTGACTACTGGTTACTATCCAATTGAGGAGTAGAAAATTTTCCCGTTGCCAAGAAAATGAACTTAGAGAAAGATAAGCACAGATGTTTAAGTGATAGAGAAGTGCAATATTTTTTTTCTCTCTCTGAAAAATGTTATTGCGAACCAAGAGTGATTTCCAAATCTAATGTAAAAGTTTTAAAATCTGCAGATATTAACAGTAATATGAAGTCCTATTCTAGAAAAATCAAATTTACATGGGGATCAAAAATGGGCCATGGACATGATACTGAGATTCAAAATAAGAGCTTTGAGAGCATATGAGAGGGGGTGATCAGTGCAGAGCCTCAATCCCCTGGAAATTAACTCTGATAGAAGACAAAAAGTATTTTAGATAAATATGATCTAAAAGTAATTTAATCTCAGCTTTGATAGAGGCCTTTGGAAAGGCTAATTTAATCTATTTAACATGATCCATTTACTTGTTAGATGTTTTTCTCTTAAATATCATGAAAAATTTTAAAACTTTAGGTATGTGAATGAAGAGATAAAGTAAAAATAATAATAATAGAATATCTACAATGTGGTCATTATCTTTTAATATACTACCTTTTTATAGAAATAAAACTAATGGATAGAAATTCTAGCAAATAAACACTGTGCTATCATCCAGTCAACAGCAACTCAATAAATATTATGGAGCCCTTGGTATTTGTTGGCAGAGCAACTTTTTTTAAAAAAAGATAACTCATGGCATCTTCTGCACAATCTCTCCGAATAGAATAAGGGACATTAAAACACACACACACACACACACACACACACACACTAACAACAACAACTAATCAGAGTTGATACTTATTTATGTAGAGGGAATCAACACAGGAAAATATATAGCCACAGAGAGTTCTCTTAAATTAGAAGAATTCAGAATAATAGTAAATAAATAGGTGAAAATTTCCAGCTGAAAAGATGAACTGTCTTCATTGTGCCATAGTCATAATTTAGTTAATGTAATTATGTGGTTGAGGACTCTATGATGCACAACCAAGATCCTCCTTCAGGAATAAAGGTATTCCCCAGATATCGGAAATGCTGCCCACAGAAAACCCTCAACTTTCAGCCCCCTACCAGGATTGCTTTAGCTGAATAGAGTCATTTCCTCTACATGGACTGTGTTCAATAAGTGATCTGTGAAGGAAATCTCCACAGAACTCAGAAGGGTCACTCCAGTGTCAAATATTACTGTAGGGTTGCCTGAAGCCTCTACTGAGCCTCCATCACCATCCCACTTCTCCTGTATCAACCCTGCCTTGTTCGTGTCCCTTCCTTCCCTTGGTATCAAGAGAACACCTGGTAAACCTCCTCCACATTAATCTCTGTCTCAGAATCTACATCTTTGAGAACCCAATCTGGACAACTGATGCTTGGAATGGCTCAAGAAAGCAGGCACTGGGATGGTATTTTAGAGCTCAACTATTTGCTGCTGGCTGACAAGGGGCTCAAGATGGCTGTGCAATTGTTAAAATTCTCAGCAGTAGTAAATAAGGATGTCTATAATGTTGAAGCAAATGCATAGCTGGTACCATGTACCAAATATTTGAGACATGGAGGAGATATGGAAATTACAATGAAAATTGAATTGAGGGCTCATTGCTAACTCCTATTACTCTAGGAAAAAAAATTTACACAAGGTTGGAAGTATCAATAGTATCAATCAACAACTGTAAAAGTAGCTGAGCCCCCATGAAAGGTTAAACTTTTTCCAGGGTCAGAATGGGATCCAGAACATGGATGGAAATAAATTTTCAAGAAAAATGTTGAAACCCCAGAATCCTCTGAGCCCTCTGAGCTTATAGAAGTGACATGTTCTTACATATTAAGTGTTAGTATCCACACTTTTGCTCAAAAATGATGCAGACAGCTCTCTCCAGCTCAATTAGGTGTTCCTGCTGGTCTTGGCTGGCCTCACTCAATCATCAGCAAGTCTGCTGAGAATTGTGTTCAATTGCTTGGCTGGGGTATATTAGCTAGAATAGCTCTGTATTAGATGATTTTCATCCTCTTCCTGTGACCAGTAAGCTGTTTTGAGCATGCCCTTCTCATGGTGAAGGCAGAAGTAAAAGAAAAGAAAGGGAGATGTTGGCACACTATTACTTTTGCCTCCTTCTAATGGTCAAAGCAATCTTATATCTAAAGAGTCAGAGAGAGAGAGAGAAAGAACGAACACTGGAAGGCTCTAGTGGTATAGTATTTACCTACAGCAAGAAGAGACAGAACACAAAATCCAGCCCCTTTTAATGCATAGGCTCTCCAGGGCCTTTGGATCTAGTCCAGCCAATGTGGACATTGTGGCCACAGGCACCCCACTTCATGCTGCAGATGGACCCTAATCCTGACACCATGCATGTAAAATACAGAAAGCTCTGTCATGCTCAAGAGCCATTTATTCACTTTAGCTAAGAAGTTCCAAGAGAAGTTTACATGTGCCAGATACAGAGGGAACCGGGATATACTGGTTTTGCTCTGAGCTCTTTGCATGCAACTCAATCTGTGAGCTTGTCAGCATGTCCTTTTCCAAGCACAGGTTCTTTTCAGGAACAAAGGGAAGGTGTCCAGCTGTGCTTGGATCCATCCATCTCATTATCATTTTAACTTAACCTGTTTTTGATGAATGATGATTTAAAAGGTTCAAAGAGGAAATAATTGATAATGACCACTACTGTGTCCACCCTCTAATTTACTGCATGTGTTATAAAATGGCCCCAGTGGCTTATTTATTATCATGATGTTCTTTTCATCCCCATTAATTCCTTTAGGAGAAAGACAAACTAGTTAAAGTATATTTCTGTTGAACATATCTTTCTATATTATCATTATTTGCCCATATAGAAATTTCCTCAAACAGATTAATTAAAAAACCAATTTCAAATTACTTTATTATCTCCTGAACTGTAGCTAACCTAAAATATTTATTGTTCAATAAAAGTTTCAGTGATTTTGTAGCTGGGATGATATATAAAACACAATTAATGCTGGCAGTGTCTAAGAACAAATAATGAAAAAAACATATTTAAATGCTCTGCCCTACCTCATTAACGGAGCTCTTTTAAGTCTCAATTTCTACATTTCATACTCTAAGTGCATATGTTTGTATGTGTGAATGTTAGTGTGTGAATATTTGTTTAATAGTTAATGTCCAAATTATGAAAACATCAATATCAGCAGTTTTCAATGCTGTTCAGGCTGTTTTTAGCAAGCCAACATATTCAGTTTTAATGCGATCAAAATCACCAGCTCTGAATACATATTTGTCATAAGTTAATAACAACATTAGTTAGATAAATATTTATTATCAAATGGATAACATTTATGTTACCAGTTGTAATATTCAGATTATGCATTTCACGCCTGAATTTTGTTAATACCTGCATTGATGTGTTGTTGTTGATATAGTGCTTATGAACAAATGCATATCCATTTATATAATTTCTTACAACCATTTACAGATTCTCAAAATGTGTTGCTAATCTCTCTTATTTCCTCATCCATACTATCCCTAGTAATTTTTTATACGCCCAAGGCTTCAATTATCTTCATAATACCAATGACTCCCAAATGTATATCACCTTCCCTGAACTGTCCTCTGTATGCTAGAATCATATAGATAACTGCCCTACTTGATAGTTTCTCTTGGATGTTTCAATGGCACCTTAAATCCAACACATCCAAATCAGAATCACTCACCCCTCACCTTCAATCTCAAGGGGTTGGTATTGGTGTTCTTGGTATTCTTCATATCTCATACACCATTATCCATCCATTTGATAAAACCAGAAAACAAAGAGTCATATTTTATATCCTTATTTCTTTTATTCAGTAGCCATTAAAATCTTTCACCAAATCCAGTAGATTCTTCCTACTTAAATATTTCTCCATTTTTTCTCCCTAACACATACCACTTTTACAATTTTACATGTTTTTGTAAGTTATATGGATAGTGCCCATGGCACTCTCTCCCATGCTACTCCCCATACGGATGGGAAGCTTTACAAAGACAGGAGCTGGGTCTGATTCTACTATCCAAATTTCCCCAATTCCCAGCAAAAAGTCTGGCATAGTTAGGCATTTGGTAAATTTTGTTTGAAGAGTCAATCACCATACAAATCTAAAACTTGAGCCACCGTACATAGAGTAACATATGAAAATTGATCAGGATATATCCTGGAGTGATTTTTGGATTATATGCAAAGTATTAACCACAGATCATGTTTCTACCATATAAAAACAATACTTTCAGAGAGCAGCAGTTATGCTCCCAAACTGCATATCTAGATGCCAGTGACACCTTTATTGGATAAGGTCTATAACAGAGACCTTATGAGTAGATCTCATTATTATAAATAGGGCTAGGCAGATGTTACAGGAAAACATATTCTCTTAAAGATTACCAAAATATATCAAGTACCTGAAGAGAAACAAATCCATTCATATAAATACACACAGATACATAGACATGAAATCTCTACTGACCTCAAAATGTTAAATGTACATTTTCCCATACATCAGAAATTAAATTTTTCTTTTGTTTTTATAGTACATTTAGGTTGAATAGTTAAAAGCAAGATTTGTAGATACTGAGTTGCCTAAGATCACATGTTCAAGTATTGTGACACAAAGACACGAAAAAGAATTCTTGTTTGAAGCCCCATACCCTACTCTCTACCCAAACAGTCTTTATAAAAGTATTGTGATTTTGCTATCATGCACTTAATATTTATTCTCTGGTTTATCTTTATGCTTTTGCATTTATCATTGTATATGAGTGTACTATATATATATGCATATATCTTATTTATGCAAATATGTATATTTATGTGTGTGCATACACATGTATATGTTCTAGAGCCATATGAAACATCCATTGTTTAATTAACATTCTACTTGTAATTTGGATGAAAAATAGAATTTATTAGATTTTGAACATAAAACATAATTTCACATTGATCATTTCAGTAAACTTAGATAACCCATAGAGAAGTGGTTTGGGAAGATTTTTAACAAGAACTGGAAAAAAAGAAAAGAGTTTTGGATTAACCATTATTTAACCAGAAATTAGAATTAGGCAGGGAACCAGTTACCATTAATTAGAGAATGGCTATGCACATCTGTACAAAAAATAATATAAATTAGTAGCAGGGAACATTCACTCATCTCTTGCTGTGTTCTAAGCTCACAACAAGGGTGAATACTGTGGTCCTTGGTCTATTTAATACTCACAAATATCCCGTGGGTATGATAAAGGTAAGGTCTTACTAACTCTGGTGAAGAATATGTAGATTAGGGAGTTAAGTTACTTGACTGAGTTTACCAAGTTCCCCAGCTTTTGGGTGTGAAGACAAGGACTGAAATTAGTCCTAACTGACCAGAAAGCTCATTAAATATGGCTTTTCTACATCCTTCTGGCTTCCCCACACTTCACTGTGTATGTAAAAATATATACATGAAATGTTCACATGTATACACATAAGTATGAATCAGTGATTTGCCTGATTATATAAATTTTTATATTATAATGAAACTACATATTATTTAAAAATATTTTATTTATTTATTTGACAGAGAGAGGGAGACAGCAAGAGAGGAAACACAAGCAGGGGAGTGGGAGAAGGATAAACAGGCTTCCCACTGAGCAACGAGTCTGATGTGGGGCTCGATCCCAGGACCAAGGGGAAGGCAGATGCTTAAGGACTGAGCCCCCCAGGTGCCCTGTGAAATTACATATTGATGATGCTTCTACACATTGTATTTTTCCTGTGTGAGTGCATCTCTGTGTGTATGTATGTTTGTGCACAGAAACACAGGTGTACATATATTCTATTCTACCAGGAGCACAGCTGAGTCCCTATGCCTGTACATTCTGAAGACACTTATAATGCTAAGTGGAGAACAAAAAAATAAGATTATTTATTGAAAATGTCACCAAGCGCAGGGAATGGAAGTGAAGGAAATACATCAATCCTTCCGCCTACCTTAAAGGCAAGCAGAAAGCAAAACTTCTTTTTAAAATTGGTGAACTTAACAAAAACAATTGAATGTGGCAGAGAGGAGATGTCAGGTAGGAAGCAGCACATGTGGGACCTGAAGATTGTGAATAACTTAGAGAAAGACATCAATGCCTTTGCTGCTAGTGATTACCTGACCCTCCGTGTAGCTGTAAAACATGGCAGCACTTGCCCCTGTGCCAGGAAGTGTCAGGACATTCAAGGTCCAGCCCTGGTTACATGAAACGGGACAGGGACTATTGGCCCTAAATACTAAACCTTTTAATTTTCAAAGTTCTAAAATATTTAAGCTAGAAATACCTCCAACACTGGAAGATGTTTAAATGGCTACTTTATAAAGAATAAAGGAAGAGCATGTGCCTATTTTTTAATTCATAAGAAAAGTATTAAATCACTAGCATTTCAAAGAGCCCACTTTCAATTACCCATGAAGAGATTGCCTACAGAAAATATTAAATTCCAGTCTGGCGTCTCCAACCTACCCAGACCACTGCCTCCCTTCCACCTTCACCTGTGTCCTCAGGGAATAAGAGCGAACTTCAATATCAGCAGAAGTAAAACATAATGACCACATTTACAGAATAATTTCCACTGATATTTTTATTCCAAGGCAGGAGGAAGAGAGTTGTGAGCAGAAATGGCATACCCTCATACCCTGGATTTTGGCGGTTCGTGCTTTCAATGGTCACCTTCAACTAAGATCCAGCTGAAGACTTCCCCCTAAAATCGTCCTTTTAATCTCCCTCCTGCCCTCAGGGGATGCAGCCACTTACTCCCCCACCAGCTTTTCCAGATTTTTTTCCTTAGGTATGGCAGGCTGCTTCTGTCTTCCTTAAAGGAGCAAACATGGGTACTCAATGATTACTTGATGAATGAATGAATGAATGAATGAATGAATGAATGAATAAATGTCGTAGGTTCCTGTGGGGAGCAAAGGAGGGCACTTTGCAGAAACATCTTCAGACCTTTGTTTCCAAACATAGCTAAGAATATAGGGTCAGGGGAAAAGGAAGAAGGAAAGAAGAAACTTACAAAGAATGCCTGCATTTTACCAAAGTTCAGTTTTTTTCAAAATAAAGACTTCTTAATATCCATTTGATACTTATATTAAAATATGAAATACCTCTTAGTGTCATGATTTCATAATTGAGGTAACTGATGTTCATTTGGTTTGACAACATAGCTCTGAGATGTTATCATGTCTAGATGAAGAACTTTTGCCTTGCAGGGCTTTACCTACCTTCCCAAGGTTACCCATTTAGAAAATGGCAAATCACAATAAGTTGTGAGAGACCGTGGGGACACTGTCCAAAAATCAGTGTGCCTAAATTAATCTGGGGTATTTGAGAAGTAAAGCTATGTGGGGAGGAGTAAGGGAGAAAATTATCCAGAGAAACAGTTTAAAAGGAGTTTTGATTTTTTGTTTTCTTTTTCATTTAAATGAAGGTGGTAATGAACAGATGCAGAAAAAGTAAAGGTCCTAAGGGCATCACTGGTGCTCCATCAGTGAGGACAGGTAAACAGATTGGTTCAGATTCTAGCACAGAAAACTTAGAAGCAAAGAAAGTGCGTAAATGTCCTGTATTGCTAACAGTAACTCCAGGTGTAACTGATAAACCCAGAAATCTTAGTGACTCAAGACAAGAAAATTTTAACTCTTGGTATATCACAATCTAGAGTGAGTAGTGAGGACTCTGCTCCACAAAGTCCTTCAGACATTCAGTCTTTCCTGTGGCAGTTCCGCCATCCTTTGAGGCTCTGGAATGCCCTCAGCTGGAGGGCAGCAAAGGAGAAGAGAATGAGGCTCAGCAGTGGGTGGTTCTATCGACTGGGCCTCACAGTGGGGTCTGTCACTTTTGCCTAGACTTCATTGTCTAGAACTCAGTAGCATGGACACACTTACCTATAAGGGACCTGGGAAATGGAGCCCATCTCAGGCCTAGGAAGAAAATGAAAACATGCATGTAACTGAACCTCTGCCACCATGAGATAAAAGGAAATCCAGACTTCAGGTGCCTGGGTGACTCAGTGGGTTAAGGGGTTGACTCTTGGTTTTGCCTGTGGTGATGATCGCAGGGTTGTAAGATGGAGCCCTGTGTCTGACTCCTGACAGCCCTGAATCTGCTTGATAATGTCTCTCCCTTTCCCTCTGCGCCTCCCCCTGCTCGCTTTCTCTCTCTCTCTCCAAAATAAATCTTTAAGAAAAGGAAATCCAGATTTTCAGACACCTAGCCATATCTGGTTTTCGGTAGCTTTTTACTGAATACGATTCTTTAAAGTTTGTAGATGTATGGTTTAAGCCTTTCACTTAGAAAGCCTCCCTAGGTATTTTTATATGTATTAATGAATCTAACTGAAGGCAAACTTGTAGGCAGTATCTGGGAGATTGAGCAATTGGTTCAAGGATATCCCCAAAGTCCAGTGGTACTCAGACTGGGGAGTTATCATCAGGCAAAGTGGAGACCAAGCAGGCAGACTCTTCACATCACAGAACTTAGGAATGCAGGCTGGGAAACCTCAATCAAACTTGAAGCCCTATGGAACACCTGAGAGTTCAAAGCAGCCCCCAAACATAGCTAAGGGGGCTACCCAGATGGGGGGCATGTGGTAGGAGAGACTGATTCAGCTATGAGAACTTAGAAGGAGCCTAGAGCCCAGGTGAGAGCCCTGGGGACACAGCTGACTTGGTTACCACTCTCAGAGTGGCTCGCAGGAGGTTTTCAAGACGTTGGAGACTGGGGAATTGCTGCTAAACCTACAAGAATGTGGAAAATGGAAAAATGGTGAGAACAGAGATTACCAATGGGCTGGCAAAGACATAGCTCTAGCACCAGATTCTGAGGGAAAAAGGGACAATTTTCAAAGGTCGATCATTAGCGTTTTTAGATAAATATGCTGGGCACAAAGCATTCTAAATGCAAACAGAAAATCGTTTGGTTTTGGCAGTATCTACTGCTTTGCATTAGCTGTGACCTCTGCCTTTTTGTGGAGAAGAGTATGGGAAATTTCACATTTTGGAAGGCAGGCAATGGTATATGGTACATGCATGGATCCCACCACTTATTACTGCGTTTGCCACCAAGTGTTATGGATCTGCCCCTCCTTCTGCAAGAATACTTCTCGGTACTTAGCCATCTAAGACTATTTAACTTAGCCTTATAGTTTTCTCTGTGTGCTTTGTGTGTTCCCTCATATTTTTCTTGCACTTATTCAAATTGGGTACCTATTTAAGCTACGGATGCAAAAATCTGGGAGTACTTTAGCAAGTATGGTCTTTACTTTCAATCGAGGCCTTCCTGTGTGTTAGCAGATGATTCATATTCTGTTCTTAATAAGAGAACAAGAAAGTGGTCTCTTAGAGCGGATGCATGGAGCAGAATATAGATAATGTTAATATATAAATGGATAAATGACTTTTTTCTTTCAAGTATTGAAATGCAATTATATTTATAGAGAAACCTGGCTTCGATGCCTCATCAGGCACAGGTGTTTTCTAAAGCCTATTTGAATTCTAATTGTTGAAATACACTTCAAACATTTCAACTAACAAGTTAATTCAATTCTATTGGATATGAAATTACTAGCACCCACTGAGTAATGGGTTGAAAGAATTTAGGTAACACAAAGGAACAAATTCTGCCTATGAAAGAGGAGCTGTTTATTTTCCCCCATCAAATAAATAAGTGACTTATGATGCATTAAATAGGATATATAATTAATAGACTCAGGTGTCACCTTATTATAGAATTGACTTTTTCAAAGCTGATTTTAAAAATAAACTGTTGATCTGTCATACTAAATGAGCTTAGACTTTGAAAAATATGTTGCACTGTATCTATAGGTATAAATGTGTTGTGCATAAACTTCTCTAAATGGGCCAAGGCTCTCATACTACACTTTTAAATTTTATTTAATTTCATCATTACTATGGACAAAATACAGGAAGCACAAGTTTCTCTTTTTCTTCTTTCCCTAATATCAGAAATCTCAGAAGCTAAGTTATTGTTGAACTTTCCTCCTCTCCTCTGGATTTCTTCCTCCTGCCTCTACAGGGATCTTGCTCCACAATTATATTTCCTGTTTCCCAGAACTCCTATTTGTCTGTTTTGCCATGTTCTGACCATTTCTATCCTAAAGGAAAACCGGGCTTTCTAATTATGCATCATCCTCCATTAGCTACAAAGTGTCTTCTCTCTTTCACAATGAAGCTCCCTGAAGGCAGTTGATTCTCCTTCTTCTTTCACAGACAGCTAGCCAACTATAACCTGGAATCACCCAGCTCTTCCTAGTGACATCCTCATTAGGGAGGCTTAAGACCACTTTCAATCTATTTCTGATCCTTGAGGCTCCAATACTGCTCTGTTTCAAGACCCTATGAGTTCTTTTCTTTGTCCTCCAGGCTCTATAACTGCATTTTCTTACCTTTATTGACTCTTCCTGGATGTGGTGATGTTTTTTTATTCTTCCCCTTGGCATTTGAACCTTGGGGCCTTTCATGATCTTTGGCTTTACCTCCTATTTTGTGTTGGAGATTCTTCTTTCATGCAAGGATCATGGACCTGGTCTCCCAATTGTGGACCCCCAAGCTCTTCCCAGAGCTGGTCACTTGAAAATAGCCCCTGAAATAGGAGGACTGGCTCATTTCACTTCAGTTTGCTGCAATATCTATCACTGTTGACTACACCCTTCTTGAAACCATCTTTGATCTTAGCTTTTTGATACACGTCTCTTCTGGTTCTCTTCCAACTCTCTAGTTGTTCATTCTCTGCCTTTTCCATGTGAAGCTTGACCTCTATCTCTCTCTGGAATTTAACACTTTTCTTTTTATCCCTCTCTTCTTCTGTCATTATACATTCTCCATGTTCACCTTGCATGAATAATCCCATTGCTATGTCCCTAGCTCTAGAGTCTGGATCTTTCTTTTGAGCTCTGGCTGTTTGTTTTTAATTGTTTGCTCTATCACAAAGACCTTAAATACAGCAGGTTGAAGTTCTCCACAAGCATCGCCTTTTTGTGTGTGTTTGCATGTAGTGATCGGGCACCTGGGTCACTCAGTGAAGTTAGAGCCTCTACTTTCAGCTCAGGTCATGATCTCAGGGTCCTGGGATTGAGGTCTGCATTGGGCTCTCTGCTCCACAAGGAGCCTGTTTCCTCTTCTCTCTCTGCCAGCTTCTCTGCCTACTTGTGATATCTCTTTCTGTCAAATAATAAATAAATAAAAATCTTTTAAAAAAAAGAAAGCTAGTGATCATCCTTAATTTCCTTCTCTATTCTTTGTCTCTCTGTCTCGTCTCTTTATTTATTTATTTTTGCTTTCTTTCCCTCTCTTTTCCTCTTGTTGTTTTTCTCCCAGGAAACCCTTTCCCTAGGTTAACTCATATCTCATATGTGTGTCTCAAGATCAATTCTAGCATCATATTGTTTGGAAAACATCCTTCTCACCACCCAAGACTGACTTAGGTACCTATCTTCTATACTTCATATCACCTTTGTGCATGGAAATACAACAAGTTGTCAAGCATCTTGAGGCTGGGAAAATGTGTCTTTATCATGAATGTATTCTCAGTTATAAGAATAGAAGCAGCTAAATGTTAGAAGGCTAAAGGAACTGACTTGGGATTCATCCACACAAAATGGATATGGATATGGCTGAAATTGCCTAAACAGAATATATAAGATGGATGAATTGAAAACATCAAATTGTGCATGAGCCTGACAGTGTGTCTAGTTTTCAAAGTTAGTGATTGAATTTTGTATGTAGTACCTATGAGCCCAGGATTTAAGACAACGTTTGATGCTGACAAACTAATAAACAACCACAACTAAATAAAACAGAAGCATGAATATAAATGTTCAACAAGTTATGTAAGTCAAAAAGAAAAGGAGCAACCCAAAAGCTCTCATATACTACAGCTCTAGTTTCACTCTAACAAAATAAGAAGTAATATTGGGGGAAATATATAGATACCAGGAAGAGGAGAGTTAGATAAGATACTGGAGAAGGGAAATAATGCCAGGAATATGATTATGAAAATTGGACTACAGTAATCTGATAAAGAATAAGAATGCTGAGGTAAATGTGCCCAAGGCATGTGGAACCAGGATAAAGACAAGAGTAATCAAATTTCCAAATAATGCATGAAATACAGTATTGCTTGTGGCATGATTCCCTTTTATTTTTAATGTTTAGACTCTGCATATTGTGAAGATGAATTACTTTTCTATTGTTTCTCTAACAAATAACCACAAACTTAGTGGCTTAAAACAACACAATTTATAATCTTACATTTCTGGAGGTCAGAATCCCCAGAGGAAGATATCCACAGAAGAGAGTTTCTTCTAGTGGTTCTAAAATAAAATCTATTTCCTTGCCTTTTCCAGCTTCTAGGAGCCTCATACAATTCTTGGCTCATGTAGGTTAGCATAGTAGTGATCCAGGATAATCATACAATCTCCACATCTCACATGTCCAAAGTCCCTTTAGCCATGTAGCATAATCACAGGGGCTGAGGATAATATGTTTATCCTTGGGGAGGACATTCTTCAGCCTAACTCAGTCAAAAGGCAAGAAAATTGACAAATTCCTGAATTTCATTTATTCATTAACTTTTGAGAGTCAATTGTTCATTTTAAAATAATCCCTTAGATTAAGAGCTTCATGGTTTTTGTTTTTGTTTTTAAGATTTTATTTATTTATTTGACAGAGAGAGAGAGATCACAAGTAGGTAGAGAGGCACACAGAGAAAGAGAGGGAAGCAGGCTCTCTGCTCAGCGACTGTGGACTCTATCCCAGCACCTGAGACCATGACCTGAGCCCAAGGCAGAGGCTCAATCCTCTGAGCCACCCAGACGTACCAAGAGCTTCATGTTTTTTAAGGAATTATCACACTCATAATCATACCTGAACCTTAAAACAAGTATCTGAAAGATAGGGGAGATATTATATCCATTTTATAGATAAGCTTATGCATGTGTTCATAAGAACTTAGTGGTTTGCCCAAAGATACACAGCTAGGGAATATCCCTTGCTTGCTTTCTATCTATATATCTAGTGTTCTTTCCATGACTCTGTAATTTTTCCTTGTGAATAAAAAATAAAGAAAAATTCCTGGATTCACCAGACATTTCACATTTCACAGAAAAAAAGGTAATTTAGATATTATAATTTTTCCTAAATATGTTCCTCATTTTGAATGAAACTGCAAAAGTTGAACACATTTCAATCCCTTTTGAATTTTGGATCTATGACTGAAAGCACAGAGTAGCCTAGAAAGCACAGGTCATAGAAACTGGTGTAGACTTGGTACACTGCTTGTTTCCTATTGGTCTGAAATGCACAGTAAGGGTAGCAAACACAAATTCCCATGAAGTCAAGCAGGACTTTTAAATAAGATAAGGATTGATTTTAGAATGTAAGCTTAGCCATAAGTAGTAACTAACACTCACCTCCCATGACAAGAAAATGAAGCAGCATGACTTCTGGCAACTGGAGTGTGCTTAACTTATCAGATGGGGCAACTTCTTATCAGTACAAGACTACTGTCATTTTGGAGAATGTGGGCACAGGTTGACAGATAGTCCTCTTTAGAAAACAGATAAGCCAGAAATCTGAATTTTTATGTTAAATCTCCTAAATGTTAAGGGTCTGCAATTTAGAGCATTTTAAGATACTGAATGACCAGAGCAGACATATATGAAAACAAAAGAGAGTCCATACTGGGTTTCTAGTTGGCTGTCTATCCTAAGACATTGACAGTACTGGACTTATCTGTCCAAAAAATGTTGGGAGATTAAAGGATGAGAAGTCATTGAGTGCTAGCCAGGAGAGTAGAAAATGGAATATTATATAGATTGCTCTTTTCACATTCCAAAAAAGGCATCTCCTTCATGTCTCCTTTTCTAAATGTTATTGATGGAAACCCTCTTGTAGTATTCATAGTTGTTTCAAAACAAAACAAAAGAAAAAGGATGTAGCTACATCAATAAGGCAAATTTTTTTCTTAATAGTTTTCTAAAAATGCGCTCATAAAAAAATGACAGAATTCCCAAAATAGGTTTTGGTTTTAGAGATGTGATAAACAATTCTGTAGTAATAGATCCTTCAGTACAGTAGGAGTGTATTCTTTATTCTAATCCCCCAATTTGCATCATTTTAAGAGGTAAGAGCAAAATAAAAGAGAAATCAAGTGAATTCTATACACTGTAAGATCAGAGTGCATTTAGAATTAAGTGAGGATCCTCCCTGCCAAAACTGCTGGGCAGTCTGGGTAGATCAGAGCAGGGAGACATCCAGCAGCTCAGGTGCCAAGGAAAGCATGGGTGACCTTGGCCACAGCTGTTTGCTGCTATGCACCAAAAAGCAAGCTAGGAGTCTAGTAAGAATGCAGTTGGTAGATACGTGGCAAAGGCAATGGCCTCAGGTGGTACGAGGTGGCAAGTTGTAAGAAGAAGACCATTTCCTGGTTTGCAACTTTTGGATGTAGACAGAAATGAGTGAGGTGTGTGGTGGTTCTAATAGTGGAAACTAACTTGGAATGTGTTGGTCTTGGTAAGGAAGGTGTTCCAGGTGCTATACTTGAGTAATGATGGGATTGGGAGACGTTTCCACAAGCCTGAATTTTGAGGAGTGGAAGTTGCATAAGCCAAGAAATGCCTCAAACAAGATCTAGAATTTATATAATGGGGACCATTCCCCCCATTTTGATATAATTAAAGTAAATTTCTTTAAAAAGTCAGTGTAATTTCATAATCAAGAGATAATTGTTATTTCCAGGTATATATTGATATAAATTTCATCCTGGGATTCACCATCCCCCTAAATGATTTCTTTCTGGTTTAATATATTAAGGTTTGCTCTTTCTGCTGTAAAGTTCTATGAGTTTTTATAGAGGACAAATTGATGGTCACCAGAAGGGAGGTGGGTGTGGGGATAGATTAAATAGGTGATAGGGATTAAGGAGGGCACTTTTGTGAGGAGCACAGGTAAGTGTTCAATCATTCTGCTGTATACCTGAAACTACTATTATACTGTATATTAACTGGAATTTAAACAAAAACTTAAAAGAAAGCTCTGAGTTTTGAGAAGCTTCCGGTCACATATCCACCATTGTAGTGCCACACAAAATAGTTTCAGCGACCTAAATTTCTTCACTTATTCGGCACCACCCACCTTGAACCTCTGGCAACCACTTCTCCATCTGCTTAATATCTCCATCATTTTGTCTTTTCTGGGCTATCATGCAAATGGAATAACACATATTTTAACCTTTGCAACTGGCTTTCTTCACTTGCTATTATGGCTTGAAGGTTCACCCATGTCTTTGTATATCTTGATAGCTTGTTACTTCTACTTTTCCTCTCTGAATAATATTACCATCAATGTTTATATATAGGCATAAACATGTTGTGGGAGCATAACTTTTCCAAATTGGTTGGATAGATTCCAAGGAGCATAATTGTTGATGGTATGGTTTACTAATACCATCTAACAAAGCATAGAAAAGTTTACCTTTCTAAGAAACTTGTCAAACTGTCTTCGAAAGTGGTTGAACCTTTCCATACTCCCACGAGTAATGAATGAGAGTTCAAGTTGCACCACAATCTCACCAGCTGTTGGTTTTGGGGTTTTAGCCATTGTAACATGTGGGCCTTCACAAAGCCTGCAGTAAAGTTTTCTTGATCGCGATCAACCAATGTCCCCTCAAGAGCTCCCATAATTCTTATTTCTAAGAAGGTAGTTTTTAAGTATGCCATTGTTCACAGGGTTTGGGGATAGTAGATAACTAGTCTTTTAGTTATAGTTTATGAGAAGACCATGCAACACACATATATCTTGGTTTTGAACCAGATGCAGTATTTGGTTGGGAATTAATTTATCTTTCTGATCATAGTGAGGATTGAGTAAAAGTAAAAAAGGGAAACCTGTGGGAAAAACTGAGGAGCTGTTTACTAAAAGCATTTCCTTTTCCTCTGGGAGCACAGTTGGATTGCCATTCCCACACTCCCTTGCAACTGTTATGGCCATGGCATTGAATTTTGGCAAATAAAATGTCTTTAGAAATGGCAGGTGCTACACCTGAATAATCCTTCCTGTCACATAGTCTATCTTTCATCTGTATGTTGATTCCCAGAATCATACATAGCATTTGAAAACTATGTGTTGAAGATGGAAGACACTGAATGACTGGGTGGAGAAGATCCTTTTGTTTCTCCTCTTCTCTATACTAATAGAATGGGAATGAGTGAGAAATAAATTCCTATTATAGTAAGCCATTGATATACTGAGGTTTATCTGTTGCAGGATAGCTATCCTAACAAATACTTTAGGAAAGACTTGCTAGGAGAAAAAGAAAGAAAGAACGAAAAAAAGCAAGGGAGAGAGAGAGAGAGAGAGAGAGAGAGAGAGAGAGAGAGAGAGAAAGAAAGAAATTGAAATGACTTCTGAAAATCACATCAGTGAAGAAACATATATGCTTTAGTAGGAAAAGCATGAGCAAAAACTATGACTAGATCAACCTTTGAAAGAATGGATGGAAATTGAGGCAAGTCAACCTCCTCAATTTTATGACAATAATGCTGTTTTGATAATATGGATATTACAAATGTACGATGTTAGGGAGCTGATTAGTAATGACATTTATCTGTATAGCCTATAAACATATTGATCAGTTAACTTGCAAATACTAAACACTCAGAATCTATTATCTCATTTAAATGTCAAAGTCCTTCTAAGAACTAGATATTACTATTATCCTTATGTTACCCAAATGAGGAAACTAAGGCACAGAGATATGAGTAACTTGCCTATTTCACATATCTCATAAGAGGTAGACCTAGAATTTCATTTCACTGTTAGTTGTTGTGCCCCTAAAATCTCCATTCTTAATTATTTCATTCTTTTTCTTAGGAAGTAAAACACTTCAAACTTCCCTGCCATTAGCCACTTGATATAAAAGAACATGCATGGGATGATTGAGGTTTCATGGTTGAGTTTTCCAAAATGATCTAAACTGTGCTTTTGTTAAATGCATTTTCCTTTGACCACAAAGACTAGCATTTGTCTTGTTGTACCGCTATTACTTGATGTCCAGAAAACCCCATAAAACTCTATATCCTATTTGTGTTTATATCATTGTATACTAGCCACTCAATTTCATTGAATATAGACATAATATATTAATGACATCGTGGTTAATTTTCATTAGTTTCCCATCAAAAGTCCAGCAAAGAATGATGCTTGCACATTTTTTTTTTTGGTCTTTCTTTTTTTCTTTTAGCTGATCTGAAACTGTGTTTCATGTAATTATCCTATTACTCTTCAGAAAATCATGATGTTCTTCTCCCAGAGGCTAAAGTCCAACAAAAAGGATCTATGGTCTAGTGCCAATACCAGCTGTTGGAAATTATCTTCCAGCTCAAATTTGATCTGTTGCTTTTAGATTCTAGTGTCTCCTGTTTAATTCTCAGAAATAACAAATTTTCAAAGACTAAAAAGACACTGATTTAGTCACATTAAAGTACTTGATTTGAATGTTCTGTTAAGGGATTTCCAAGTTGCTACAACTGCTTCAGACTTTATATGGCATCTAATGGGTTGTCTTGTTACAGTATCTTTGGTATACCTGACTAGAGGATGTAGCCCTGGGGTGCTGTTAGAAGGGTTTAGGTTGGCATGTGGATTTATTCAGGGAGATTTATGCTACAGACTTAAAAATTACAGGTCAGTGGCTTTATGAGAGTTGACCATCCAGGAAGCAGTGGGGGAGATATTTAAACACAAGCAAAGTAAAATATGGTTGCCATCTATCTTTCTTAGACATACTAACATTAAATGTAATATAGGATATTTCTAGAGTACTTAAAACTTAACAGAGATGTTACAAATGTATGATGTTGGGAATCTGACTTATCTTACCCTGTACAGCCATGTTTGGTAATGTCCTCGTTATAAATATTATAATTAATATCTCAGTTGAAAAGTGCTTGATGCATAATCAGAATTGCTTCTCTAAGAATGAAGTCCTCAGGGCAAGTACTAGATAGGTCTAACTGGTGAGTTTAACAGCAACAACAAAAAATTGGGACACCTGGGTGGCTTAGTGGTTAAGCATCTGCCCTCAGCTTGGGTCATGATCCCAGGGTCCTGGGATCGAGTCCTTCATTGGGTTTCCTACTCCACAGGAAGCCTGCTTCTCCCTCTTCTACTCCCCCTGCTTGTGTTCCTTCCCTCACTGTGTGTGTGTGTGTGTGTGTGTGTGTGTGTGTGTGTCAAATAAATGAAATCTTAAAAAAAGAAAGAAAGAAAAAATTGACTACATTGTGTACACATAAAATCTCAAAGCACTGCAGGATACAAACATGAAAGCCATTATTATTATGATTATACGTTTTTAAATTAAAAGTTTTTTATTCAGAAATTTACATAAACTGTTATTTTTGTGGGTGAGAAAAATCATCTATAGAGGACTAAAGCTGTATTTTAGAAAGGATTAAAAATCTGGACTATAAATTTCTAGTATGTATGTAAGCTAGATTTAAGAAAATTTTGAAATGTGAAACCAAAGTTTCACTATGATTAAATGAATGCTAATAAGGGGTGCCTGGGTGGCTCAAAGGGTTGAGCCTCTGTTTTCGGCTCTGGTCATGATCTCAGGATCCTAGGATCAAGCCCCACATCGGGCTCTGTGCACAGCAGAGCACCTGCTTTCCCCTCTTTCTCTG